>JAPMOR010091719.1:9116-73845 GCA_026543865.1 Argiope aurantia | reverse complement strand
TGTGTGTGTGTGTGTGTGTGTGTGTGTGTGTGTGTGTGTGTGTGTGTCCGTGTGTGTCCGACTATTTATTACGCGTTTATTAATTTTTCACAAATTTTCCAACTAAAAGAAAAATTGTTAAGAACGCCAATGCCAGTCCATGCATTCAGGTTACTCAAGGAAAATAAGAGAAGGATAATGATTAAAAATACCCCGCTTAGCTTAATCGTAAACTGCTACTCTTAAAGATCAGGCAGCGTTCTGTTATCAACTAGGAACTATTGATAACATCTTAACAGAATCAGCATTAACATTTTTTAACTCTATTTATTTAAAAGCTTAAATGGAGTTATCACTATGACATTTGCAGTTCTTCAGTGCCTATTGAAAATGATATGCAAGATAAAGAGAGGCTATTGTATAAGTCCTATTGTATAAGGCTGTTGTATTGTCCATATTATTAGGAGACAATTTCGCTGGATACATTTTTCACCAGTGCTTTATTACATCAGTGTCAAATTCAAAAGTGAAGGAGTTATTGGAAACTGTAAATGTTTTTAAACAGACATTCCTGGCATTTTTTTTTTCTTGTTTCAATTCTCTTATATTTTATGTAGAAAATTAACGCTGTTGAAGAAAATTACTTTAGCTGCTAAAATATTGACAGGAACTTAATTAAGATTCTGAAGAGTATCTACAGGAATTCAAAAACTGATAGTTTAAAAGAAATCGGTTGTAATTTTTTTCATAATTAATTTTTGAAAATTGTCAGCCAATGCGTCAGTTTCAAAAGAATTTGAGTATTTACGCAGAACGAATAAAATTATTTATCCGTTTTCAAATTATTCATTCGGAAAGTTCAACTAATTCTTGCATTTTTGCTTTGTTCTAAGAAACACCGGGATTGTAATCGTCAAAAAAATTCAGATTCGATATTTTAACGAATCTCCATGTTTCAGATCTCCCCGAGTTCGAGAAATACATTTTTGACATTATGTCTGTGAATATGATTACTTGAAAAGTGCATAAATCGTTTAGAGTATAGACGCAGAAAATTAGTATGTAGGCTTAAGACCACATTTGTAGACTTCTATAAAATTTTCAACGAAATCCACTCATATTGTCTGTTGTTCGACTACAAGTGAATTCGATAACTACAAAACGTCAAGAGCTATATAGGTGAAATTAGGTACATTTGTTTATCATCTGAAATGGGGATTTTTATCGCATTTTGAACCAAATCTGTCAAAGTGTTTGACGTCTGTCAATTTGTATTTTCTCGTGCACGTAAAGGTAATAAGATAACATAAATAATGAATTAAAATTAATAACGGACTTAAATTAAGAAAATTCGGTGTGTGTTCTTACAAATACAACTATATTTCGGGTCAAATTTTTGCTTCAATCGGTTAGAAAAGGACACCCAGAATGCATTCTAGAAATCGTATTCATTAAAATTCTCGATTCACAATATTTAACAATCTATATTTCGTAACTATTGTTCGCCGGTGCCATACAAGTTAGATGCCCATAATTAGATGCAGGAAGTGAGGAATTAAGGCCTTTATTGGACAGTATGCGAGATAGTATCAGGGAGACCGCTCCTGCTGGTTTCTCATATCTCTCAATCCCATACACGATTAAATTTTCTCAGTTTCAAGCTATATTTTTTATTGAAATCGGTTGAGATAAATATCCAATGAAATTATAATTGAAAATGCTTTCTCAATGAAAATACTATAAAAACATTTTTTAAAAAGTCCAAATACTTTTTTTTTTGGGGTAAAACTACATTACGGTTCTTCCCCCCCCCCCCAAAAGCTAATGGAAGAAGAATATGACTAAAACGACGTGAAAAATTCTCAAAATGCTGATATGTCGGGAGAGAGTCGTTAGAATATGAGTTCTGCGGAAATTTCTTAAGAAACACAACCAGTGTTTTAAAAGGAAGTGAAACGCGTAAAACCTGAGCTCCTCCCCCTGCCGTGACGCACACGTGGAACTAAATAAACAGTAGAAAGGGTGAGATGAGTGACGGAATGTCGTTCGTCTAGTGCCGCCTCTGAAATCGGGTTCAGTCCCCTGCCCCCAGGTTGTTTTCTCTAAGGTTGAATCGCATAGGTCAAGGTAGTTGGGCGGTAAGAGCCTGGCGCCACTTTTTTGGCGTTTTTTTTTAGTGCGGTTTCTTGCTGGAGAAAGTTTTCTTGGAATTGATGGGTGACAGACAGGACGGATTTTTAATTTTTGAAACAATTGACAAAAGTTTCGATTGAAGATGTTATTAGAGAAACGTTGTGTGGTTTTTGAATGGAATGTCTGGAAGAGTAGTAACCTTTTTCCTTTTCTTTTTTTGTGAATGACATGGTTTACGAACGCTGTAGTGGAACTACAGCAAATGATGGTGCCATTATTTTAAAAAGCACATAGTATTTGAGGAACAGTCGATTTTTTTAAAGTAATGTAACTTGTAAGGAAGCTATTAAAATATACACTTTTGAAAATGTTTATATATAATAATCTCTTAATCTAATTTGTTTTAATTAATTTCTTAGTTTTTATCTCAATTGAACTCCATTCTAAAATGTTCTCTTATTTCCTAATCCAATTCCCACTCTTTTATTTAATTAATTCAACACGCGCTCTGCAAAACTGTTGAATTCAGCAGATTCTCACTCTTTGAGTGAAGGGATAAAAAATCCTTAATGCTAAGAACATTGTTTTAAAGATACCTAAGATTCCCTTTCCTAAGTCTACACGTGGCAAGGAAATGCTTATCAAAATCTCATAGTAAAACCACTGAAGGGAAAAATTTTGGTCTCTTCTCTGTTGCATCGCGATGTAAACGGATGTTAGTTTAATCCTCGCTTCTTGTTCACAAGTCTCACGGATGAAATAAATCGAGTTTAGAATTTCAAAAGTTTATTCTATTCGACCACGCATCTGCTCAAATATATAATATTAGAAATAAATGTTTCAGAAGTCAGTTAGAAATACTATTTAACAATGTACATTCAGGTCAGTCTGAAACAATTTTTATTAAAGTTGATTGCAGGGCCGGTTTTACCATTAGGCGAACCTCTTTCCGGTGCCACATCAATAGAGCGGTATCCATCTAAAGAAATCGTC
The DNA here is from genome assembly GCA_026543865.1 of Argiope aurantia. Classification (NCBI taxonomy): domain Eukaryota; kingdom Metazoa; phylum Arthropoda; class Arachnida; order Araneae; family Araneidae; genus Argiope; species Argiope aurantia. Next base: position 70,740 of record JAPMOR010091719.1, on the reverse strand, counting down.
ATTCATTCTTTGTATTTTCACTCGCAATTATAAATATTGGATTAAAATTAATTTTTTAAATGTAGAAGTAGTATTAAGCACATTACTGAATTCTTTAAAAATATGAACTGATGAAAGAAAACATTAATTTTTTTCCCATTTTATTTATGAAAATTGCATTTTGTTTGTTCATTTTCATTTAGTATCGGAATTTTTATCGATACACGAACCATCTTTGGCGACTAATTTCCAGAATTCATGTCTATTCAATATCGTTTAAATCACCTACGCAGAATCTGGTGTGCATGATTTCCTTAAAATATTTTGAAGCATTAGATTGTAATAGGTGTCAAAGTTGTGTTATTTTAATAATCTTACATTTGTGCTGGTTTTCATGTTCCTGAATGGAGTCCATTTCCATGATGTCATATTGGAGTTAAAAATTTATTTCAAGTCGCACGCTGTCTTTTTGTAATAGTGTAATTACACTTTTTCCTTACTCATATAATCCTTACTTATAATAAGAACTTTATTTTTTTTTAGTTTTCAAGCATGGAAGAAAATCAAGCAGTTAAATATTATTTGATAAAACTGTAGCGAATTGTGTTGAGCGAGGATAGAACCTGGGACCTTGTGGTTCGCAACGCAGTAACATGACCATGATACAAAAGCAATTGCTTTTGTAGCGTAGCTGTTAACTGGCTTATAGGCTTTCACCACAAACAATGATAATGGTTTAAGTTGATAGCAGAAATAAAATATATTGTTAAAATTATGCACAACATATTTTTTAAAAAATATCGAAAATCGGAGCACATTTATACGATAACTAAATTAGTATCATTAAAAAAAAGTTATTTTTAGACTGGTGCAAAAATCAGTTTTATTTAATAATAATTTTAAGGGCTTTATAACAAAAAACCGCTAATATCTCGCTTCATTTTTTAATTAATGAAATTCCAAAAGAAAAATTCTAAAAAGCCAATTTTGAGATGTACATTCTCATTCAAAGTATATCAATGCTAAATTTGGCACAATAGATAAAACTGTTTTATATTGCGCCAATGAACTTATTCTTTTTATTTTTACTAGAGAATAAGGATACAAATTATTTCACTATTTCAAATGAAAATATGTTGGAGACAAACGCATGCCCCCTCTTCTCTGAAATAGTACCAGTTTTCAGAGAAAATTAGCACATTGTATTTGGGATTCTTATCATGAAATAAACTATCTATTACGGTTCTACTTAAGTTCGTTTGCGTTAAAATAATTGTTAACTGTCCATACCCTTAATCATGAGTGGAATACAAAAATATAATTCTCTTATTTTATCGTAGGAAAAAACTCAACATTCTTTAGAAATTATTTCTTAGATTCTTATAGTGAATTAAGAAATAGCTCATATAATACTGGTTTTGAATCTTAATATAAAACCGACTCATTTCAAACAGATGATTTTTTTTTCTGGAATTAAAGGCTTTTTATCTATAAAACTATCGGTGGCAGTTATTCTTTCCATAATTTTCTCACCGTATTGGAATGAATCCAAGTGCGATGGACCAGAAACCGATTTTCTTTTATAAAAGTATTGATTCTGTCTGTTTCCTACATTACATTAACATTGCAGCACTCGAAAGATCTTTCTTATTTATGGTTTTCAGATATTCAGAATATTAGTTTGCTAATCAGACAAAAAAGAAGGGGGGGGGGCAAATATATCAAATTTTCCATAGGGATCCCAATTAAAGCTGTCAAAACAAATATGAATAAACAAATATATTGTGAAAAAATGTCAAAACAAATACGATAATCTGAAATAGAATAGCTGTGTTGATTTTTGACTCGCTTAAAACTCTGAATAAAATATACATACATCCAGATACTTATATCTGTGAAGTATACACAGAAGAGAGATGCTTTATATCTTCTCTCATATAATAATTATTGCAAGATTTTTTTCCCACTGGCCTGAATAATTGAAGTGGCAAATTATATGCATAATTTGCAGTATATTATGATAAGAGATGCTTTATATTTTCACTCATAAAATACATGATTATCGAGGATTTTTTTCCATCAACCTAAATAACTGAAGTAGTAAATTGTATGTCTATTGTGTATTATATTCTGATAATAGTTGCTTATCTCCTGTTATGCATAATTATTGCAATTTTTTTTTCGTCAACCTGAATAACTAGCGTTATAAATTGACTGCATAATTATTCAGTTATTATCTAAATAATTAAAGTAATATGTCTAATATGAAGTATATTCTGATGAGAGTTGCTCGCTCCTGTTATGCATGATTATTGCAATTTTTTCCCCGTCAACCTGAATAAAGTGAAAGTTGCATGCATAATGTGAATTATACTCCGATTTTATATTTTCATTTATAAAATGCATGACTAGCGTAGATATTTTTTTTTCTCCTATCTGAATAATCGAGTCATAAATTGTGTATATAATATAATCATAAAAGCGAGTCAAGGTGACATAGATCAGGGTACAGAAATAAGTGGATATTAGGTTTTATAACATCGGACATTCACTGTATATATATATATATAAGGCTTGTACAATTGAAATCTTCTGGTTTAAAAGACCCTCACATTGGTGAGATGGGGAATTTTAAAGTTTTGGGTGCCGTCTTAGTCTTACGTCCTCATTATCTGATTATGGTGAAGATCAGCATCAAGTCCTTGGACACTTATTACCAGATCAGCCCCCATTTTCCCTTGGACATTTATTAAATTAATTTTATTTTGTTGAATATGAATAACCTTTAAAACAAATTCTATTATATTCTAAAACATAAATTTAATTATTTTTTCTATATAGATTTTAATTAATAAACTATTATGTATTTATTTTATGAAATCTTGAAATATCTTTCTCAAATTCATTACCAGATGATATATTTTTCCCATAGTATAAAAATTTAATTGAGTAAACTTTATCATCTGATAACCAAGTTTTTGAAATAAAAGATATCATTTTTGGAACTTAATATTTTTGAAGATATAACTGAACTCATCAAGAATGCATAAATGTACGTTATTGTATACTCTTAATACAAGAGGAAGAAAGTGTCAAATGGATTACAAAACTCAATTTTTTATAAACAAGAAACTAATTGTATTTAAGGAAGACATCTAGATGTCAATGTAATATCTAAAAGCATTTATTTTATTTTTATTTACTAGCCGCCTTTAGCGACCGGTTTGTTCGCTTGGAATTTGGTTTTCCTGGTGACTAAACTACTCATACAGGTGTATTTGTTTGAAACTTTACCTTTTTATTTGAAAAAATGAAAAATATGGATTTGATGCCATCAAATCCATATTTTACACTTTATATATATATATTTCATTTGCATCATATACTTTATTTTGCACTTTATATATATATATATATATATATACTCTATTTGTATCAAGCTAATGCAAATAAAGAAGTGGAAATACGAATTAAAAGTGAATGGGATAACACTACTTCGAATTTAATATCCAAATAGAGATTTAAAAAAAAAAAATCTTGGTAGCACTGGTAAAAGCAGGCGCTTGAATCGTTTGATGGAACAACAATACGGAGTTCGAATTGTATGATAACGGTAATTATTTCATTGTTTATCAAATACAATTAAAAATTATTAAAATTTGAGAAATAATTAATTGTATAGCAATGAAATTGATATCATTAAAAAGGTATAGTTTTAAAATATCATTTTTGTAACATATTTTTTAGAATGTAACTGAAAAATATTAAAAGCATACTTAATTTTTAATTAATTTATATTTGACATTTGGGCTTTGAAAATTTGCTAACCATCCTTTTGTTTCGAAAATACGTGTACGAAATTTCATGAAGTAGATTTGCATAAAAAAATATACAAACATTCTTCTTTATATACACAGGTTATTCATTCAATGATATTTTATTCGCTTGACCTCCAATATTAAGTTTTTTAAATTGATTTATTTTATGCATAATACCATCGATACATACTTTGCATTCTAAGCTCCTTTCCGATATTAAAAACTCTTTCTCGACGAACTCGATGCGTCGAAAACAGTTCCTCCTTTTTTTTTTCTTATCTTTTCTTATTACACGTGCGGTCGCTACGAGAGTAGTTACTCAATCAAAAGAGTGACGCGAATTAAAAGTTTCCGTAACTTAACCTTCGAATTTCGAAAAAAGCTGAAATGATCCATTTACACGGAACTACTTTCCGGATTCATCGGCAAACCAAAGAGAACTTAGGAAACTGAAAGATTCTGAAATATAACAGTAAATAATTAGTGTTGGAGAAATAATTTATTGTTAAAATAATAGCCTAGCTTATGGGTATTTCATTTTATACTGGATTTTCATTTCCAGTATAAGAGTAAGTGTTTTCACTTGCATATTTTTGCTTTAACCACTTAACTGCTTTTGGCGAGTATACTCGTCATGGAAAAAGTACAACATTTAACTTTATGACGAGTTTATTCAATGACAATTATTATATTTATATAATATGTGTATAGAATATAAATATAATATAATATATTTATATAATTATTTATATAATAATAATTTATAATATATATGTTATAATAATTTAAATGAGCATTTTCTGAAGAGGTCGAAACAATTAACAGGTTAATATTGGCATAATTCCTTGAAGCTTTTAATTAAACTACAAACTATAGATAAATTCTTAGACCGCCTCATAAAAAAATTTTAGAAGCCTTTTTAAATCTGAGTCCCCCCCTCCTTAAGAAAATTGCTTAGATAAAGTTTATCATACTTAATCATATAGAGGTAAGGCGGCACATATGTCTTCTACTGTTGTTACAAACTGGGAGGTTCACCTACATCCTAAGTAAATTTTTTTTTTTTAAATCTTACAATCATTTATTTTTTAGGACAATTTTTACAGAATGTCTCTAAATTAATGTCAAATATAGTGAAGTGTACTCCGTAAAATGTAATTTTGAAACATGATATATAATATTTTGGTGCTTTTCTCCCCATAATTTATGTTGAGCTCTGAATCAGCCGGACAGTATTCAATGAGTTTTAAGGTTGGTAAAATCCCGTTGGCTTTTATATAATATTTGGTGGGACATATGTATCCTGTTGGTAGTCTCAGGATGAAATTGTGTCTTAAAAAGGTTGATCCGTATAGTAAACCCTGATTATTTTTCCGTTGGATTTGCTAGAAACTAAAAAACTGAACCACTTTTGTGATGTTTTGTTATTTAACTGGAATACAACGTACAGCAAAAATCAGTAGATATGTCTAAACCTGCAATTTTCAGTTTTTTTTTTGACCAAGAACAAAACAGACATTGAATCTTTGGGAAAAGGTTATTAGTTCATGCATCGAAATCCTTACTGAAATTTTTTTAATAAGAGACCGTCTATAATCTTACTTTATTACCATCTATTGGGCAGCCATAGACAAAAAAAGAAAGAACAAAAAGGAATAGGGGAGGACTACCAAGAGTAGCAGCGAATTTATCTGTTAGTTGAACAGTTGAAAATGAGAAATACGTATATTCATATAAATGACTTCTTCTATAATGATCCAATAACTGTATATATGTAACCTTTTTAGGCTTTATAAACGATATCTGTTCTTTGAATTCTGTGTTTTTATGAACATATTAAAACAAAATAATAATGTAGAATTTGAGAAAGTAATATCACAATCACAATAAATAAAATTAAAAAATGTAATTTTGCATATAAATAAACGTAATTTTTTTAAAGATTCTCGAGAACAAATTAATCCAATATCATATAAATGATATGCTAACAAAATTTTGGGTTATGTAAGATTTTCTTTAAACGGATTATGTTCATTCGTTAATTATTACCCACAGTATTTACAATTAAATTTCTGTTGTTTTTTGTATTATTCGGAAGTCGTTGATAAATTCTGAATTATTTCAATTAAGAACATAGTTTTTGAATCGAAAATGCTTTTTCATCGATTACACACTATGTTTAGAAACAAGATTTCTTTTTCATTTATAATTATTTCTCTTTCAATTTTTTGCTGTTGTTGGGAACATTTGTTCTTTCAAAGTATTTAGGTATATTAAAATAATTAATTGCAATATCTTTTGCATCACTTGTCATTTATTTTTAAAGGAAAAGGAAATGCTTTTTTATAATTTTTTTGGGGGAGGTAAGGTGGGTCCGATGGCCTTTTTTAAAAAATTTCTTGTAAAGGAAATACAAAGGAGGAATGATCTCATGTAAGACACATATAAAGAAAAATAGTAAACATGTATGAAGAAAGAGTTTGTTTTCGGGATTTTGACAGATTTTAAATATTTAGACGTTCTTTACGTCCAGGGGAAAAACCATTTTTGGAATTATGTCTGTCTGTGTCTCTTAACTCAAAAATAATACAAGCTAGGTAAATGCAATGGCCGTGATACCGGAATCTAATATCTTAACCAATTTTTATTAAATCTCTCAGTGGGAAGATTTAGATTTTTGACACGTTTGTTATTTAATCGAAGAAGCTAAATTCAAAGCAATTTTTTTATAAATATAATTTGCGAGAAAGGCAAGGAAAAAATATTCTCGCTTTTCAATGTCAAGTGCTTTATTTGTTTTATTTCTCTTTTCAAGTTGTGAATCTTTGATCTATTTCATGCACGATATATTTAGACAATTTGTTATTGACGACTTTTTTATGCTTAATGGTCATCCAATCTAAAACAACTTTAAGTTCATCCGTTCAAATTAATTAACCTTAAAAGGAAACTGCAGGACATTGAGTGCTAACATGTTTTTGGAACTTTTGTTTCTTTACCTCCAGGCATTCCATTTCCATAAATTATTCAACCCATTTCGTGGAGCATGTGCGGTCTCCAGTTCACACCTAACTTGGCTTTAGAATCGAGAAGTAGTAGCATTTGACATAAAGTTCACAATCTTATTTCTGTTGAGCAGGGAATATAACTAATTTAATCAGGTTTTTATTGATGAAGGAAATAAATTTGGAATTATGGGAGATTCATAATCCACTCTTAAGTTCAGATTTTACTGCACCTTTTTATTACATTCCTTCCTTCCTTTTCCTGTAACATAGAAAAAACACACATAGAGATTGCAACATTCAAAAATTTGATTTCTAGATTCACAAATCTCCAATTTTAAGATCTAAAAAATTAGTTTTGAAAATACGTCTATCAGTCTGCCTGCTGTGAATAGTTCACTGAACAATGTTGTTCAAGGTATGACCTTATATTTTTGTTTCTTGTTGTCCCTAGTGCTATAGCAAGTATACATGGTCCTTAGAATGGTATTAGTTTTTCGCTCTCTCATATATTTGGCTTCAAAAAATAACACAAGCGCGCCCTAATGTTGCGATTACATGGCGCTCCCTTAGCCTGGCGCCAGGGAGTATCTATATTCCGTCTTGTCCCCTCGGTCATGACAGTGGGGTCCAGGGTCACCAGAAGATTGTCGAGCCTGAAAATTTAACATGTGGTGCCGCTGTATGTTGATATAGCAAGGGTCAGTTCTGTGAATGCTATGCAATTCATTGGTTTGGAGGGTGGTCGACTGCACATTATGTTCCCTCGGTCATTATGTCATTGCAACTCGCAAACCCCAAGAATTAGAAGCATATAATGTGAGTATGTGGTAATTGTACATTCGTAAATTTGTGGATTTTTGTCAAATTTTGGACTAAATCCATTAAATTTTTTATTAGTTATATGATTACTTGTGTACATAATTCAAAAAGGCAAAATGATCTTAAAAAAATAAAATTTTAGATATGGGTAGAATAACATATTTGTAACAAACTTCTTGTTAAAAGAAACATCTATTGGTGGAATGTCTTATCAGTCTGTCTATCCATGTCTGTCATATAATTATAAAAATTCAAAAAGAGGTAAAAGATTAAAAAAAAAAATTGAACTTGTCTTCATTTTTTGATGATCTTGGGAAGGAAAAAAAAATAAAAAAAAATGACCAGTTTCAAATTGCGGACTCCATCGGCCGAACAAGATCCGAAATATGTTTTCGATTCTTTTCACATCAGGACGAAGCTAAACTTAAAAATGCATCATATTTTGATGTAAGGCGGAAGTGTACAAACCTGAAGCAGAGAACATTCCCACAAGTTTCTAAATTGACTCATAATAAATGAGCCAGCATTACTTGCTACGTTTATGATCCATTTTCATATTTGAAAGTTCAGATATTGTTTTTTTGAGCTTTCATATGAAAAAAGAAAGTGTCTAATCACTATACAGTGGAGCAAAAAACCGGTAGTCGTCGAGAGGAGCTAGAGAATGGAAGATAGTTGTGGTGAAACGCTGACAATGTAGTTTGGACTACTGAATATAGAAAAATAATTAGCACAAGAAAACAGGATATAAAAAAATTCTATATAAATTATTACATTGTGCATTTTTTAAACTTGTCTTTTAAGAATTGATTAGATTGATGTTTAGATGTTTAACAACCGAAAGTATGTGCTATATTCTAATCCTATTTATAATCTGTAGTTACTATACAAGATAATTGAACTGAATGATTATACGACAGCTATTGCGTCATATTTATCTTGTGGATTATTCACCTGTCTTTACCCTTCACTCCTTTTGGATTTTTTTTAATCGTTTATTTCTATGAATTCAGAAATTCCATGTCAATGAGAAATAACTTTTTTTTTTGAAAAATTCTATGGACATAGATATTTTAATTTCAGATATTTTATATATAATCCAATATGTAAAATAGTTTTTTTAAAGTCTCATTTTAATAAATAATTCAGAAAAAACTAAAAACGAATCTTCAGCTAGGTGAGAAGCTTAGATCTCAGCTCCCAAAATAAAATACGCATGAAAACATAACGCGCTTCCATCACGTTACGAGGTTGAAAGGTTATTACACTTTCAAGAACTCGTATAAACGTTCTGAAAAATTTATGAAGGTATTTTCAGAAATTTAGTTTATTTGTATTTCAGTTTCTTTTTTCTATGCTACCAATACATGAATAATGCTTACTCTGCATGTTCGATCATAGCTTAAGGTTTAAATAATGCGTTATCGACTTCAAACATTTTTAGTTCCCTTCTAGTATTTTTTTTTCTATAAAGAAAGCACTGTAACCTCTTCTTTGTGTTTACTATGAATGTTTACCGTTCATGATTACTAGTTAAACTTCAATGTATTATAATCAATGGAAATGACGATGTAAAATGTTTTTTTTTATAAATGGAGGTGGAATTCTTTTCTCTCATTGATTTATTCATCGATCTTCATGACTGCGTGAAAACTTGTTGGTTTAGTTAAGAATTCAAAGTCATCAATAAAATCGATATGTTTGTTATGTAGTTAGAATTTTGTGAGCGTATGATTTATATAGACTAAAATTTATTTCAACGCATGCAAAAATTTTTTTTCTTTTAGTAATAACATTAAGAAGCCTTCATTCTTAAGTCAAAGTTTAAAAATTAGGAGGAGTAGTGGTCTCACCAAAACTTTCTCGAATACTCTCTAATAAGGGTGTTATCCAAAGAACGCCTCGCATGGCACTGACTTACAATAGTTACGAAATATTAACCTTTGGCGTGACTATAGCATTTTTACTGAATCTATCGTTGGCGATCTTTGGCGAGTTATTTGACAATTAATCCCTGGCATGCAGTCAATAGTATTTGAATTTAGGTTTTAGACGCTTTTATCCCTCCCGATTAAAACAAAAAAAATTGAAACAGAACTACAATTGTAGTCACAAAATCCCATACCAAATTTAAGTCATTGCGTCTTTGAGTTATCATATTTACATGTTTCTGAAAGTACAGACTGATAGACGTTGGATTTTACTCAGTTTGGGAAATTTCAACACTGTGGATGTTAATTCTGTATATCGAATTTTGTCTATCTAGCTCTCTTCGTTTTATAATTATTGTGTTCATTTATATTAGAGCAGCCAGACAGACAGACTTCCTCAGAACAAATTTTGCTCAAAATGTGACAAAATTCTATGAATTTTGTGTAAATATCATGTGTCAAATTTCATCCGTCTGACTCAAAAAGGATTTTTGAGTTAGCGGATATTTCCAAAAATGTGTTTTTTGAACTAGGAAAGACCTCAAACGTGAGAATTCTATCATAATTCTATTCGTGATTATCTAGAGTTCGAATTTTTAGACTATTACTATATTTTCTCTGTACAACGTATACGAGAAAGTAAAGAATGCTTTTGTTTCTTTAAAATTGGCTTCGAGAACTCGTTTGAGACTATTCTGCGTGTTTTTTCTAAATTAACTTTTGCACTCAAGTTCCAGATAATCTGTTCCAATGCTTTACCACACTGTGTCGTTGCCGGAAAATAAATAAATAAATAAATATACATATTTTTTAATTTTGCTTGAGACAGAAATAACCTTAATGCATATTTTTTAAGGCCACGAAAACTTTTTTTTTGTTTTGTATAAATGATGTATTGAAACCTTTTGTAACAGCGTTTCTTTTTGGAAAACAAAATTTTAAAAAGCTCTTTGACATAATATTGCGTAGACTTACCCATATGTTGTTTCTCATACGCAGTGTGAGAGTGTGTTGTTTGTTACCGTTTGTTTAAGAACAGAGATCAAAGATTGCTGTATCTACTTGAGCTACATTTCATCTTTCGCCAATGATAACTCAATGGCACATGTTGAACCTAACCTTTTTCTCGTACCTTGTCGACCTGATTATCAGAAAGAAGCCAAGTTGGCGTTTCACAAAAACATTTGTTACTCTGATATCTCGGATGAGATATAATTGTTTACCACAAAGATCGGGGAAGAAAGCTGGTTAAATAATTTACCAGATAAGGGTACTTGCTAATTAAGGACTTTGGGAGAGTAATTGTTTTTTCCCCTGCGTATATAATCGTTTCTTTTGTTATAGAATAACTTGCCTACACTGCATTTAGGAATTAATTGCTTAATTTTATTCGAAGGTTCTATATATTCTAGAATGAATAATATTTGCTGAAAATGACTGAAAACAAGCAGATGTGAGGGATTGTTGCCGACAAATATTATTAACAATATTCGTATGAACTTGCGTTGTTTGTTCACATTTCCATGTTTTTTTGAAATTATTTATTGCTAATGGAGCCATATTTTTTAGCACGTGTTGATATAAATACTTAATATTTATATATCAATAAAATGTAAATGATTTTATTTTTTTTGTTTTAATATCAATTTACCACTTCTTTGAAACAATACATTTTAAGGTGACATTATATATATATATATATATATAATATATAATAATATAAACGTCGTACATCGAAAATTAAATCTATCGCCAACGGTTGCCAAGTCGCCAATACCGTAATGAGGTACCCAATCAATATCCATCCGAGTCGTACAAACTATGACAAAATGTAATAAAGTGTATATTTGAATAAAAAGAGTTTATAAAATTAATTATACGAAATATTCCACTAAGCCATTATTTAAATGAGTTCAAATAATAGCCTGATGGAGACGGTAAATAAAGTTGAAGATAATATAATTTTTCATCAAGCTAGAAATTTTTTTTCTTTTTAAAAATCTAACTATGCGTGTTACTTTACAGAAAATGGTGATGTCCTCAAATATAACAATCATATTTATTGAGAAAAATAAGTACGGAAAAAGGAGAATCAGTTTGTATATCATTAGAATCTATTTGATTATCATAAAAGGAAATCATCGTATCTATAAAATTTTGAACAAGTCTTTAGAAAGTTCGATTGTAAATGAGAGATTTTCAACAAAAATTTATTTTTACTTAAATGGGACTTGATATCAAAACCCTCCATTGCCACACTTAATTATTCAGTGATAATGAGAGTAAAAATATTAGAAAGCTACTTTGTATTTATAATAAAAAATTCAGCAGACACACGTGTATAGATATGCTTGAAATGACTTTCTTTCATAAGGATGTTTCTACATTTCCCTGTCAGTATATTTAACCAGTAGTCGATTCCAATGCTAATTCGAGATAACTAGCTTTTAGCCATGAAACTGCTGGATCCAAAGTCGTGATATGGATACCGATAAAGACCGAAAAAAGTCTGATTTACAATTGAGATTATCAGAACTTCTGTCGTTCTTATTACTCAAGCAGGATGTAAGCAACTGAGAATTCAAGAGCACGATAATCATAATCCTTGATAATGTATTCACTACCTCTTTAGTTACTTTAGGTTTATGTCCTACAATAGAATAGATAAGTTCTTAGAGATATTAAATTTTTGTAGATTTTAAATTTTGCTTTTTAATAATATATATATTGTCATTTAGCTTTTATCCTTTGTAACATAAAAATGTAAAATGCTGTTTAGTTGTACATTCTTTGACGGATTCGAACCAGGTTTATCCCAGATATTCGTTTAGAGCTAAAAAGATAAACTTTCTAATGGCTGGAAATATTCTACAATGTTGTGACGATATTCTGCATATACTAAACGAATTGTAAAAAATATTTTCATGTTATAAATTGATCACTGTACTGCTGGAATATAATATTGTCCATTATTCTGCTGGAGTGTAGTTCTGGACATTGTATTGCCAAATTACAGCAATGATCAGCTTGCTGCCAGAGTATAAAATGATCATTTTATTTACTGAATACAGCATTGGTCATTGGGCTGTTGAAGTGTAGCTGTGGTCATTGCATTCCCGAATTACAGCAATTATCACTGTGCTGCCAGAGTACAGATTAGTCGTATTATTGATAGAGTACAGCATTGATCATTGCGCGGCTAGAATATAATATCGATAGTTTATTCTTATTTTACTTTATTCACTCTGAAATGTTCATTACTGCTTTATCCATGCTTTATCCTGCTTTATCATGCGAACTTATGAGAAATATGTCAAATATGAAAATAAAATGTTGTATGTATTGGTATGTTGTATAAATATGTTGTATGTATTGGTAGATGTATGCTTATTGGAGAAAATACTTGACTTAAATAGAATTGTGTAGTAATTTCGTTATGCTAAAGTGTGACAAGTTCTTTCTTCTTTTTAGAAAATTTTTGTTAGCATCCCAGCATTGTGAACATAATCTCATTGGATTCTAATTTTTTTGCCTTCTTGATTGGGTTTTAATAGAATTGCGGAAAGCTCCTAAGTGACTTTGTAAGTATCTTTTTCATGTCTCGGTTGAATTTTCATTTTCTATACCTTTATATTTCAAATGAACCTTCATAAAAAATTATATTATATTATAAAACATATTATTTTCTTATTTATTTAAAATTAAACTAAAACACAAAAGAGAGAAAAACCAGATATCTCAACTCAGATGCACAATAATCGGAATAAAAAAAAAGAAATTATGAATATCGATTCACATTTTTATCAACAAATGGACATGAATTTCTTTAAAAATTCCACGCAGATGGTAGTCAAAATCTATTGGATTATTTGATTGTAAATTATTTATTGAATTCTTTTCTTTTTCTTTTAACTAAATTGACCACTTGATGGAAACATAGCTCGGCCATCATGAAATTATTAAGGGGGGAAAAAAAAGAAAAATGCTTTTATTGTCAATGCTTTTGATTTAACGAATGAATTTTTTCCAACTTTTTGTCAGCAGCGTATTTATTAAAATTCTGTACAATTTTCGGAAGATTAGATCTCTTACGACAAAAATTAGGACTTTATTATTTTTTTCAAATTTGTCTTCAATTTTAAAGAATGTTCTAATTCTTATATTTTACCTAAAAATTTATTTACAGGCGAGGATTTTTCACTTTTGCATTTTTCTTATTCAGTAAAAATGTAACTTTTATTTTATTTGTCAAACGATTTTTATTCAATTAGTTCTATTAAAATGCTTGTAATTATTATTTCTTTTGAAATCTACTTGAATAGTGCTTTCATAGAGCAATATTAATTATTTAATTATTGAATTGTACTTAAAATTCCAGAAATTTGTTTTGCAATTTTTAAAAATAAATAATAATTTTTTGCTTTTTTAAAGTTTTTTTATTTTATTTTTCCGACTTTATTTCATTTAAGCTTAATATTTATAAAAGAAACATATCTTATCCAAAATTTATCAGTAGCTGCAGAATGTTCATTTCCATCGTAATTCGTTTTCTGACAATCCCTTCCAGACGATAATTACCATCCTAAACGTCACGTCATAAAAATTCATTCTGTTTATTGTTCTTGCTACAGGTCGTCACCCTTGACCGAACTCGGCAATAAGCAGCAAAGCGAACACGTAAACGTTCACTTCATCTCCATTGACTTTATTGGGTATTAGCATAACGGGATTTGCCGTCAAATTAAACAGAATTAACACTTGTAACAATTGCAACGCTAGAGTGAGCAGGACGAAAATGAAATCAATATTTGGCTGCAATCCGAAACACGTCCATTCAATTTGACGCCTTACAGTAATTTGCATGTGATTTGCCTTTCCTGTATTGTTTGTTACTGCGCCAATGCTATTCGACTTTGGCATAACTGGTAAAATGATGTAAAGCATGTCGTAAATATGCTGAATCGTGAAAGGACGAGTGTTTTGTAATATGTTAAAAGATTACGTCTTGTTTTTCTTTTTTTTTTAAACATCGTATGATGGCTAAACTAAACTATCTCATATTATTTAGTAATTTTTCTCTTGTATATCTAATGACGTTAAAGTAGAATATTTGTTCTAGCGCTCCGCAAAGCATACGATTTAACTTAGAACTACCAAATTTAACACAAATATACTTTAGAAGGTCGGGATGCATGCTTCATAGACTTTTATATATATTTCAAATAATATTTCAATTAAATATTTGATTTTGGCATTTTTTAAGGTAATTCCAAAAATTTTGTCTACGCCATAGGGATTTTTACATTATTTTAAAAGCCCAAATTGTCCTTTTGAAAATAGTAATTTTTTTCTTGAATTTTGTGAATGTTTAAATTTGTTTAATAATTTTCAGCACTAAATTCCATTGTTTAATGAAATTCAAATCGTTTTCATTGTTTCATCAAATACAAGTTTTTCCGTAATTAAAAGACCCTATTTCATATTATCTCATACAGACAAAACCAGTCATTCAAAATTCGTGAAATTGTTTGGAGATCTACATACAGAGATGAGAATTTCAATATAAGAAAATAGTTTACACATGTCGCCACCAGATGACGCTGTTATAAAATCGACAAAAAATCGTAATTATGGAACCATTTAGATATTGTACACAGTATAAAAGTGTCTTAAATAATTTATATTGTACAAGTGTTAACAATTCTTACACATTGTAAGGCTTACTACGAAATTCATACAAATTGCCAGTGTTTGCCTAAATGTGACATTTCTTAATAGAATGCCCTCTGGTGGCAACATATATATCCGCTTCTGCAATAAATTTTCATCTCTTCTCTTTAAGTCCTCCACTTAATTTCGCGAATTTTTGTTGGTTGGTTTCGAGTGTAGTCTGGTTTGAAATAAAGTCTGTTAATTTGTAGACACATTGTATTTAATCGCTCCACATTTTTTTAAAATTGTTAACAGCTAAAAAAAATAAGATCCTATTTATTATTTACGCAGTTTATTGAAGGAATAAAAAATGTGAATCATCGCTACTGTGCTGAGATTATTTATATAAGTATGATCCTGTAAATAACCACTCAAATTTATAAGTGTAAAGATTAATAAATAAAATGTTAATCTTTTTTTGAGTTCTACATGTCACTATTATTCCCAGGACTATTTATTAATATCAATCCTTTCGCGCGAAAGCAATATTTCCTTTAAATATCTTAGTTATCTAATTTTTGACCATCTGAATGAAATTAACCAAAAACTCGCAATAGGCTTTCCGTGGACATACAACATCATATTGTTCATATAATTGTGACATTATATGAGTTAATTTTATAATGAATTGATAATTAGTAATTAAAAGTGAAACTCCTCCATGGACCTCTTTGTATTGAAAATAATTTTTAAAAAGTAACAAAATCAAGAACACGTATAACATTGGATGATATATTTATTTTTGTAAGATTCAATGACGTATGAAGAAAATTGGTGATTATTCAGCATTGTTCACTTTCACATCTCTTGAAATGTAAAAAGGAATTACGAATGAAGAAGTTGTGCGCCACTGATACGAAAGATATATAAATAAGAGTTTATTATTATTATTATTGACGAGCTTCAAATAACAATACGCCATTATTATTTTCTAAGATATTGACACATGTGGGTGGGTATATTTGCCTTTTCTTTAAATAGAAATCATTCTGAATGATCAAAATTTGAATCTGTTGAATAAAAACTCAGAATAATAGGTTTCTTTCAGTTTGAAAATGAAATTTTCTTTTTCTTGTGTACGAAGTATATAAAAAGAAAGTATTGTAATTTTGAGAAAATTCAACCTCGAATCGAATTTCATCGAATTTCTACGTTCAAAAAATTCGTTTTTTGGAATTATGTCTCTCTGTGCGCATAGCAGCTCATAAACTCTTTTGAGCTAGTCAGCTGAAACTTAGAATGTGGTCGTTTCATTAAATTTGTAAATTTCTGTCTAATGTTGAATGTAATCCATGCACAAAACACGTGTTTGTCTATCTGATAACTGATAAATACAAGAACTACAAAATGGGAAAAGTTAATGGGTCGGATTTGGTTCACAAAATTAATATTTAAAAATGTAGAATCCCGTTGAATTTTGTACAGAATCGGTATATGTTCGGTCGTGTATCGATTTCTACATTCGTATCCAAGTAACGCCATAGCTCAAAAATATATCTAATAAATAAAATATATCAGATAAATGAAATTCAATATGTGGTTTTGTTACTAAAATTGTGATTGTCTGTGTCAAATTTTTCTTTCAATCGGTGGGAAAGAAGGCACCCAAATTGCATACTCAGTTTTTTTTTCACTATACTATGAAGAAAAAAACGTTCATGGGCCGCATTAAAAATATGAGAACTCATACAGTCCATGTTCATGACCAAGGTCCGCAATTTTTCATCATTATGGAAAGATAGCATAGGGATTATGCGAGAAAATCCCGAGAGACCATAGGCCGCGATGACCTGGTGGTAAGGTCTCGGCTTGTGAGCCATAGGGTTTCAGGTTAGAGACCCGATTCCACCGAAGAACCGTCGTGTAAGGGAATCTGTTGCACGTTAAATCTGTCATGCCAAACGTCTTCCCACTGGTGTGGAGAGGGGGTGCCAGCTCAGGTGTCGTCCTCGTCGTCTGACCGCGGTTCAAAATTACGAAGTCCGTTCCCAAAATAGCCCTAGTGTTACTTTACAACGGGACATTAATATAACTAAACTAAACTACACTAAACCCGGAAGACCATACCTTCACGAGTTAATTTTTTTTTCGAGTAATAAGTGAGATAAATGAGTGCCAATTTTTTCTGGACCAAAGATCCAGAGATCTAGTGCCGACGTAAAATAAATAAAATGCCTTAAAGGAAAAGAAAAAAAAATCTTTTTTTTTTTCACTTTTAAAAAGTTTATTCCTGTCAGTTAAAGAGCTGGCATAGATCCTTAAAACTTTAAAAGTTCGCGGAAGCATGCAGTTGTCTCTTTAAGTGGTCTACAAAGTTCAAGAACCGGCAAAAATTGTCTCAAAGTACGATCATTAATTTAATAAGGAAACTCAAAGAAGCTGATTCTACCCTTGATGTCTATGAGAAATGGTGGCCCCTAAATGTTCGGTGTCAGCAAAAAAAAGATATTTGAGCCATCATCTGAGGAAATCCTTAGTTGATTACCCTTTAAATTGAAGGGAGTAAAATTAAATTATTCTCTTCTAACTAGAATTTCTAGATCTTTTAATATTTGGCTATCAGCTTCCCATACGAATTTAAATCTCCTTTTCTGATTTTTTAAAATTCAGTTTTCCTATCTTTTACCAAACAATTTGGAAATTTAAATATGCTTTTTCTTTGTTTCCTTACATGGATCATGGATTTAAAAAAAAAAGAAAAAGAAAAGCCTTTAGAGACTATCAGAGAAATAAATTTAATTCATTTTAAGCGACTGGCCAATCTTTATACGGCAGTGAATTCAAAACATTTGATATAAGATAAATTTAAAAAAAAAATAAATCAATGCATTCAAATGTGAACATATAAGTTATATTTATCAAGATTTATGATTTGGCATAATAGACTGACGTAATATAGCCGATGAATGGTTCTTTTGCCAATAAACCAAATCAAATCAAACCCAAAACAGTTTTTAAGGATGGCTTATAATTTGTTACAGAATTTATTATCTTTTATTTTGCTTTCAATATTTAAGTTTTTCTCCAATTTGTTTGAAATATTTTGTTTTACGTGCAAAGAAAATTCGTTATTTTAATCTTCTAAACAATCTTTGTTTCTGACAATTTGTTTATTCTAAGCAGTCTGTTTCTGTGTAGTATTATTAATTTTACTATACCTTCTAGGAAAGGAAACTTTTAAGGCCTAATAAGGTAAAGAGTAAACACATCACTCTATAATGCATCATTTTAAAGCATATTTGTAAGAAAGAAAGTTTTTGTTTTTCTTCTCTCTGCTCAATTTGGAAGGAAAATAAATATATATATTTAGAAAAGTGTTATGGTTATGGCAGTGAGGTTTTTCCCTCCCTTAACTAAAATCTTTTTCAGTTTTGTCCAACAACTGGTTAAAACCGGTTTCTCTCCTTGTTCTCATATCCGGGAGAAGATACCTTAATGAATTCACCTAGTTTTTCTGAAGGGCAAAATGTATGAAATAATGTTAACCTTAATTATTCTTTTCAACACTTCCTAAGTTTTTTTTTTTTTTTGTTGTTGTTGATGTCTATATGATAACGATCGTTATAAATTAAAGAAGCGCAGATAATTATACTTTGATTAGGTTTGATTCTATCTTGAACCAAATAATTTCTTTAAAAGAAAAGTTCAAAAGGAAAAAAAGTTCTTAGAAATTACTATATTTTCTTTCCTGGATACATTTTCCGCAATATTTAAGGGAACAGCTCTATATAGCCCTGATTTGGGCTGAACAATTCGTGAAATATAGCTATTATATGCCTCATATTAAGCACCAAGATCTCTAAAATCATATGTTTTTTTATTTATGTTTTAATTTTTTACTGGCCTCCTTTAGCGACTAGTAATTAGTTAAAGATTACTTAAAATATCAATTAAATATACTGTGTAACTTGATCTGAATGACTTTCCCAACAGAATATTTTTAAACTTCAAATTTTAATAAGCATAGTACTCATACTATTTTAGAAATTTTACAACGTTCCTTTCATTTTGCTATGCATTTCCTACTTTCTCTGTATCTCTTTATGCATCTAAAATTCCAGGAGTAAAGAGCTTCAGTGTTTAAAAATGGCGCACTTCAAAATTATTTCATCATTACTGTATTCCGAAATTAAATCTTATCTATATGTACAACATTATTTAAAAAATTTTTACTAAAAGCTTGCCTTATACTGAAACCCAGTTAGCATGAAAATAAATAAATAAATCGAATCTTCATATCTTGATTTAAAAAAAACAGGATTAAATATCAGTAGCAACAATGAAAACTACTTGAGTTTCACTTCAATACTGTATTATTCTACATATTACAAACTGCGCTTAAAATATTTTTCCAAATTAATTAAAAATGGAAAAAGAAATTGTATCATTAAAAATATGATTTTTAAATTTTAAGTTAACGTAAAAATCATTTTAGAACTGTAATATTTTCAGAAGTTCTCGCGAATAAACGGGGGTCGCGGTTGCCTGGGGGGGGTGAGGTCTCGGCTCATGAGACATAGGGTTTCAGGTTCGAGACCCGATTTCACTGAAGAACCGTCGTGTAAGGGGATCTGTTGCACGCTAAATCCGACAGGGCCAAACGTCCTCCCGCTGTTGTGGTGTGGAGAAGGGGAATGCCAGATCAGGTGTCGTCCTCGTCATCTGACCGCGGTTCAAAATTAGGAGGTACGTCCCAAAATAGGCTTAGTGTTGCTTTACAACGGGAAGTTAATATAACTAAACTAAAATTAAACTCGGAATAAACGTAATTAATATTTTCATTAAAATTTAAAAAATTCGCTTCGATTTGCGCATTCCGATCCCCCAAAGTATATATGTACCAATTATGAAATCTCAAAACCAAACTTGTAGAGAACCAATAAATATAACACCGATACACGCAATCGATTGGTGAAGTAGAGTATCAACACAACATTTTCTTTTATTATTTATAGAGATATATTTATTTCCTCAATGTTTCACACATTTTTACATTCCACAATATTACAGTGTAATCGTTTCAATTACACATTTTATATTTTTAGACGATCATTTGCATACTCAAAAAAAAAAAAAAACATGTAACGAAATTTTTTATATCAAACAGTTATAATAATGCATAGTGTGACTTTGGGTCCGACGATCTGAGTGATCAGAATTGTGATAACCGGTTTTCAAGATGCGCCATAAGCTTATAAAGACTACTCAAGTGATTTGAGACTTTGTCCCCATCGAACAGAGGGCTAATTGTCACGATCAGAACTGAATTTTAAAATAATAATAATAATAATAATAATACTTATTATTATTATTCGCTTGTCCGGATCATATTGCGATTTTTAATAAATATTTCTTATTTAAACGAAATAGTAAAATAAAAAATCTTGTCTCTAATAGTGTGTCTTTAAAATGGGACTTAAGCTAACAAACCGACTTCCTCCAGAAAACATTTTAGAATTTTTTTTTCTTTCTATAAAGTGTATTGTATTTTAATTTATAAATAAACAAAACTTGCAAAATATTTTTGTTTGTGGTTTTCTAAACGTTTTTAAAACTTTATTTAAGAATTTAACTTTCGAGTTTTATTTTTAAGCAATGATTATAGTCGAAAATCATTATTAAGAAGCATATGTATTTAATGTGCTTTTTTTTTTTAATTTCTAGTCTGATTTCTGAGTCTATTAACTGAATCATTATAAAATGATGACGATTTTAATAGCGTGAGTTAAAAAATTATTTTTAACATAATTTTTAAAGATGAGTTTCATTGTTGCAATGAGATTCAAACCCTTTTCAATGTTTCATCACATATTTAATCTCATCTTTTCCTGCTGTCGAAGTCTAAATAATAAATATTAGGCTTGTTATTTTTCGATATATTTTACAAATCAAAGTGAAATTACATACAACAAAATACAACGTGCAATTTGAAATTGATTCTTCACATACGTAAGGTTTTAATGCCTCCCTTGATACCATGGGACTCGAATCTAATGAGAATTTTCTGATACACAACAAACAAAGATGTAAGACTATTAAAATAACATTGCTTTCTTGTCTGTTCCAATTTAAGGCTTAAGAATATTGTTACGAATTTGTAATTGTGCAGTAAGTTTCCTGGTAAGGAAGATAGTTTTGCAAATATAGTAATAGTTATTGAATGGATGTCGAGTCTCTAATCCCTGCCCTTGACATTAATCGTGGCGATGAATTTAGTGACTTTGTTGATAAAAAGAAAAACCCTGAATATTCGAGAATCT
This sequence comes from Argiope aurantia, assembly GCA_026543865.1. NCBI lineage: Eukaryota > Metazoa > Arthropoda > Arachnida > Araneae > Araneidae > Argiope > Argiope aurantia. Next base: position 49,213 of record JAPMOR010091719.1, on the reverse strand, counting down.
TGATGATAGCTTCATTACGACTCGAGTTCCAGTGTTTGTTATGAAATATTCGATGCCCTGTTTCGGAGCCATAAAAAGCGGAGTCGAACCGAAAGTAGTAATTCAGTTGAGCTCAAGCGAGTAGTTGAGCGAATTCTCACTTGGGAACATTGAGCTCCAGCTAGTTCCTCCTGAGCTTTTTGTACTGTTGCGATTATTTAGTAATCTTTTGGTGCTTGTCGGTTGTTTATTTCTCTAAGTGCTGTTTTGTTATTTCTATATTCATATTTTCGTTTGAATAAAGCGTTTTTATCAGTTATTAAGCCTGTTGGGGTATTCCAATACGCACCCATTGGGATTTGATTTTTTTTTCTATAACAATACTTTGTTGAAGAAATCATGTTCATCAAGTTTTTGTTTAAGAGATTTAATTGAAATTAAAACAGCCGACAATAAACTGGTCGCCAATGACAGCTGGTGAAATAATAAAACCCAAAACATAGTATGCATTTATGATAATCGTCCATTAAATACCTCTTTCAAAGCATTGTGAATCATGTCATACCTGTCTTTATAGATCGAAATGACTTAATAATACATTCGACAGTAGGGTCGTATATACTAAATTGGCGAGATATGTTTTGGGGTGTGATTTACTGGAGATCTTTTCTGTGTGCCCGGAAGCGGTCATTTCGACTGATGAGAAATTCCATTTATTGGAATCCACCTATTCACCTCAGTGAGTGGATCAATAATCTCTTTCGTAATGGACTCTTCGTTTCCACTTGCTTTTGGGTTCAATAGTCCGTCCAAGGTCAGTGCATTCCCACCTTTTTTGGTGTTCACTTATGACACATGGACTGAATTCAAATTAGCCACGTTCTGCATTTTAATGTGCATTATTTCATTCATCAAAATTATTTATAATTCTTTTATTTTGTGAAGTGCAACAGAACTTGGTTTTCCGAAGCTGACAGCACTATAATAACATTTCATTTTATTTGAAAATTTTAAATAAGAAAGCGAGTCTAAAAATGAATATAGCTAAGGGAAAAAAGTAATAAATTTTGACACTAAAAATTTAATCAAAGATTTTTGTCTAAAATTTGGCAGTTTTTAAATTTTACAATTTTTAGTTTTGACTTCGAATTAACGAAAAGAATAACGTTTTTTGAAAAATGGAGGAACTAGATAAAAGCTTTGATTAATCCAAATGTTTTTAATTAATACGATCTCCGTCTAATTCGATTAATATAACAACTGTCTTAAACAACCAGTTTTGTCAAAGTCTACGTATTTAATGATATCGTTTAGATTTCTAAGTATTTCGGTATGGTTTTTAATTTTGCTTTTTGAAATGTATAAATGAATAGTTCTATATAGTCCTGAAATAAATTAGTATGGAATAATAGAAAAGAACCTAGAATTAATTATCCTACGTCTGTTTATTCCTTCTATATTTGATCTTGACACAAAGGATGGATGATCTGTATACATATAAAAATGAATGTTTGTATGTCTAATATAAATCTCCAGTTTTGACCCCTATCAATGGAATTTGGCACACAATATCTTTTAGATAAGATTATTACTATCAGCTTTTCAAAATTTAAAGTTAAATTTAAATATGAATTAATTCAAACTTAAGCAAGATTTTGAGTTTTTTCAACTATATCTTCCATTGCATTATTCCATAAAAATGTTCACAGTAATTTAAAACTAAAAAAAAATTACCTTTTTAATGATGGAAACTTATTTTTCCGTATAATTTTGCCCTTTGATTTGAATAATTTTTAAAAAATTTAATTTGATATATAAGCTGCAACAATATTTTTATTGTATCGACGAAACTAATTTCATTATTCCATTAAAACATTCAATCTTGTGGGGTTGACAATGTTAAAATTAAGATCAAAATAACGTTTGGAGGGCGTTTACATCGAAGTAAGATTTCCACTTGCACTTTTATTTTGTAACATATACAATTTTTAAAATGAGAATGCGGATATTACCTCACGAAATTACTCTTTATTATAGACCGATTCCATTAAATTTATATTTTTCATTCCTATCAAATAAACAGCTGAATTTTTGAGAAATTTGATTATTTCGGCTGAATAAATGGGTCGCCAAAGGCGGTTATATCACTTTATACTTTACCAATAAATTATTCGTGTATTAAGTTCTTATTGATCAACATTTAACAAAAGTGTACTGAAATATTTTTAATCTCGTGCCTTGAAGCTATGTAACTTGAAGATGTGTCAACTTTATCTGTAAATCACACTTATTAATTCAGTTGAATAACCTGAATAGAAAAGATTCATGAAGTTCAAAGAATCTGTGTCAGTGTAAATCGTCACCTCTCGCTTTTGGACAGGCGTGCTAAATAACTGGCTAGAGGTATGTACCACGCCGCATCGGCCACATGGGATGGGCGTTTTTAGGATTTGCTTTTCCGCGTTTATGAGTTTGACTATCTTCCATTGATAACGCTTAAAATGTGGAAATTAACAGATGTGTCATTACTCAAGAATATTCTTCTCATTCTAGAGAATATTAGATCCATTTTGTTCATTTTTGTTTTGCGATGAGAAGTTTGAGGATTCTGCAATAAATATTGGGAAAAATATACTTGGGTTGCTTACACATCTTTGAAAATTGTTAAAATAATGAAACCTTTGCATTTCAAATAAAAGGTGTTCCAATATTAAAGTAAAGTTTGAATTTATCACCATTCGTGCAGTAAAGTGTTGGCAACCCTATTAAAAAATCATTTAACAGCTGGTGAGTAGTTACACGATGAAGCAATGTGTTCCCATTATTGAGCAATATTTTAAAAATAATGAAAGTCAGACGGCCACAGTTTAAAAATTTGAGAATTGGCCATCTAGATCGTGAGATTTAACACCGTTAGATTTATTTTTTATGGAGTTATTTGAAGTCAAAGGTTTATGTCAACAAACCCATAAGCACGCGTGCATCGAAGGAGGAAATTCAACGTTGCATCAACGAAATTCATTTCTATGAACTTTTATACAAAAGAATCATGGAAAATTTTGACAAAAGAAAGCGTATGTGCCATCAAAGCTGTGGAGGCCATTTGCCTTATGTGTTATTCTATATATAGCCCAATCCTGTGTACTTTATAATTCAATAAAAATATAATAGTTTAACGAAAAATATGTGTTTTTTATTAATTCAAATCTTGCGTTAATACGTTGTTCTATCGTGTAAAGCTCTATTTTTACGAACCCTAAACTATCAGCTGTCAAATGGTTTTTTTTTAATAAGGTTAGCAACTTCTTACTGCACTAATGGTTGCGAATTGAAATCTTGTGTTAATTTTAGGACACCCTTTTTTTCATTTAACGGGTCAATTTTCGCAGAAGCACAACAATGTTGTACATGGTATAGAAAAATATTTGAAAGAACGCACAATATTTTACAATATTGTTTTACGGGTTCTGCTTTTGTTTATTCAAACCACAGCTCTTTATCTTGTTATAGTAAATCCGATTATTTTCTTGTGTCACATAACTAATGTTGTAGAAACTGTGCCCAAAAGCAGTATCTGAATTGGATTTTATACTATGTATTCTCGAAACGCATAATGGTAGTGTGAAGGGTTTATCTCTCTATTCAGTATTATGCATTTTTTTTAAAAATAAATAATTGTATTTTGTGTAACTTGCGTAACATTTAAACAGTCTGTATGAGATTCTAATCTTTCAAAACGTTAAAATGTGAAATAATGAAATTAAAGCAGAAATTGCTAAAAGGTTTGATAACATGTCGTTTTCAATGAAATTTTTAAAAAATCTTCTTGCGTATAATGTTCTGACTACAGTAAAAAGTATTGAGATATAAAAAAGAATGTAATGATATTTATAAGATTTTCATGAATTATTTTAAATATAAATAGACTTTGGCTTTGAAGTTAACTGTAATTGATGCGATACAACTGTGATAATATTCTTACAGAATGGCGGACAAAATAACTTGTGTCAAATATCAGTATGGTTGATTGATTTAAAATATATTTTTATATACAGTCCTATTCCAGCTTTTCGTCTTTATTTAAGATGAGTTTGCTAAAACATTCTCTGTTATAGTTTCTTCTTAAAATTTGGATATCTATTTAATTAGATGTCATCTTTTTGCTATCTTTTAACTGTAATAAAGAAGTATTTGTTTAATTACATTATAAGGTGTGAATCACAGCCGAGTCACTGCAACCAACTATTAAGGTGATTTAGTTTATCACTGTTTCACTTACCTCCCCCCCCCATTTTAAAAGAGACTTTTAAACCACCAGCTGCTTATCCTGCGATTTCCGCGGATTGGCAGTCAGACCCTTTTCTAACGCATCGCACGTTTTTCGCAGTTCAAAGTGTTTATTTTTGCGATTACAAATTTTTATTATATCATATTATTATCTTATAACATATTGTGTCAATTCACTTTGAAAAATATTTGAACTTATTTGCAAAATCGCGTCTAAATAGTGGCTTTTAAAAATTACGCAATCGGAGAGTTTAACGTGGTTTTATAGTGTTTAAACTGTAGCATCATCCCATATAATCATGCTTTACTTATACATTGAGATGCAAATATCCTATAATTTTTTTCTATATTTGAATATATAAATAAATAGAAAATTCAATTAATTTAAGATGCAAAAAATAATTTAAACATTCTTAGGTGTTTTTTATATTATTATAAACATTGAAAAAATTATGAATACCCCAACTAATTAGGAATTTAAATAAATTCGTAGTTCTGGGGTTAACTGGAGTGTTTTTATAACAAATTAATAAGATACTTTTACCATTTTGTCCGTTTCGTGTAAATTCCCTTGTTGACAAATGAAAAGATTTTTTTTCCTAGCAAATTATATCAGCAAGGCCCAGGACAGGAAATGGATATTTGTTTCCGCCTTTCCAATGTCCAGGGTAGTTTATCTTCCTTTCTGAAATCAACCAGTAACTTTCTTTCTACTTTGCGAAAAATAACTGTTTTCACTCTGCTGAAAACCGAAGCCTTAAATTTTAGATTTTTCATATTTTTTCCTCCTCAGTTAAAGATTTTTCGAAAAATCACAACCTGCTGCGTCTGTCACAGTGATTCATGGTCACATTGCTACCTGTATTGCTCTTCTGTCATAACAGCAGACTGGAAGAAACTTCAAATTACCGAAGTTGCCGCTGTTTCGTCACTGCTTTGTAATAACTGAAGGATGGAAGTTGGAATCGGCGATAAAATCAGGAATTGGGAAGACTTTATCGTGTGTGAGGATTTAATGGCATTGCATCAGTCAATCAAGAATCAGAGAGGCATAATTGTAACCGCTGGTTTCGAAATGGTTTGATGTCGTCATTCATATGCCTCTTTCTACATGAAATAATGCAAGAACTGGTATTTCTAAGAACTGCCAATGATCATTTTGAAAGTCATCGGGAATATTTACTCTTAATAATTAAAAAAGAAAAGATTTATGGATTACAAGTTAATTTATGCAGTGAATCATAAATTGGAGTTTCTTAATATCATTTAAAATTAACCTATTATGAATAATTTTTTTATTCCAAGAGGGTAGATCAAAGTGTATTATCTGGAAATATAATCAGATACTTTAATGATTCATATAATTTATTCATTCAAAATTATGGGTATGTTTGAAGTATTGTATCCCAATTTTTATAGCTGAAACAACTGGATTTTCTGACTTTTTAAAAAATTTCAATGTGGGACTTTTATTATTCTCTTAATCCGTATTTCAATAACTAACTACATTTGATTATGATTTTTCACTTTTTTATTTGCTTATATTGACGTAAAAATATACAACTTGTTAATAATTAAGTTAGCAATATATCTGATATCTTTCTGTGTACCTACCTACACTTTCTTAAAAATGTTATTATAGGTTGCATCTCCATATCGAGAATTTGAGTAAATTTATTTTCTCTCGTCTATTAAAAATTTATGGCCGCAGAAGTCTTTTATATATGCGAAATTATGGAATACAAGAAATACAAGAAATCCTGTTCTAGAAAGTGAATTATTTAGTTCTATTGTTTTGTATTATATTAGCCACTTTCTGAGGCCAGCTACTTGCATAACATATTAATCAACTTGATTGAACTACATCTTATCAAAATAAAAGAAAGCACTATTTTAAAGTAAATTTGAACTCTAAGCATTCTAACTGGCTGACATTATCTGTTAAATGGCAAAAATCAATCAAAGTTTCGTTCAAAACAAAAATCTGTCAAAGTTTTGTTTTGAAATATCTCTTGGAAATTGAAGATGGTAGTGTGTGGGAGGGGAGAGAGCGATCTTTATTAAGATATTTAATGGCAGAGCTTTCATATGAAATGGGGGGGGGGCCTTCGACCTTGAGACTTGAAATCGTGGTTATGACTGCCATGATTTTTCGCTATAAAAATATGTAATGAAATAAGGTTTTTGAAACCTCTTTTTCGGAAATGAAAGTTGTGGATGACTGCTGATTATTGATGACTTATCTCGAGATCGTAAGTTTTCATACGAGGCAAAAAGTGGCTAAATCAGACTAATGGTTGTGGTTGTGGAACGTTATTATATATATAATATAATGTAATGATATTTTAAAATTTAATTTCAATTCTAATTTCCAAAGTTTTGTCTTAAATTAGCTCATATTAACTTCATTCTAAAATATTCTCTCATTTCCTGATCCCATTCCACTTTTTCTATTTAATTAATGCAACACGAGTTCTAAAATTGCTGAATCGGCTAAAAGCAGACAAGTTCCCACATTCCGAGTGAAGGGATAAAATATTCCCGATCTCAATAAATTCTTCAAAAAGATCTCTATGATTCTCTTACCTGTGATTGACACGTGTTGGAAATCCCTATTAAAATCTCACAGTATATATTCACAGGGATAAAATTTTCATTAGCTTTTCCTCATTTCGTTTTGTGTCGTTCTGTGTATTACTCGTCGCTTTTGCTTGTACAAAAAATCATGACTCCAGGGATGGAAATAAAATGAAGTTAAAAATTCAAAGCGTTTTCTCTGACTTCGGCTACTGCTATTGCTTCAAAAAAAAAAAAAAAAAGATGCTTTATATATATAAAATTTAGAAACGTGTTTTCAGTTTGAATTTTTAATCTTCAACTTACGATTTTTTATGATTTAAAAAAAAGAATAAGAGCTATTTATCATAAAGAGAGATTAGTATGTTAAAAAAAAAAGTAACCAAACGCATAACTACAAATACATATTTTAATTTGCTTATACTTAGGCATTTAAACACACAATTACAACTACCTGAGCACATTAATTTCCACTGTCACGATGTAATCACAGCAGGTGCTGTACACAACACACACCTTAAAAGTAAAAGCCAAAAATAACACTATCATTGCAATGTTAGACGCCTTTCCAGATGCTAAAAAACTTTATCATTGTTAATCTACGATGCCATGCCAAATATTCGATGTAACGTGAAACATTCCTTTCACCTGCAGCGTGACGAACTAGATTCCATTTTGTTTCTCTAAGTAGAAAATTAAGGTGTTCCTGATTCTGAAAGGGCCCTGAGAGACGTTTACGTTTGCACAGACAGCTGAATCGTCAAGATCTTACGTTTTCCCAGGTGTGAATTGGCATTTAGAAAGCGCAGACCAACACACACTCAGCAGTTAAGCCTTGTTTTACTGAAGATTTGTGCCCCGCTATCGGGTGACGTCGTCTCTCTTTTTAAATAAAGGTGCCGGACGGAAAAGAGATAGGAAATGAATTACGAAATGGACTGTTATCTGTCTTCAGATATCATACATAGTTTTTTGCTGATTATTAGAGTTTTTCTAACATTCGAAAGAGACGTATGTTTCCTTTGCGCTTTGCAATACTGTTTAAATTGTTGGAATAAGGTAAAATTCTGTTCTTTTATTCTTCTTATGTATGGCAATATTTAATGCAGAATGTAGGCCTATGTAATGGTAATATTTTATAATTTCATACCGATGACATGATAATAACTTAGTGTATTTAATTTGGAAGAATTAAACAGTTTAATCACCTGTGATTCACGCCAGTTTTTTGATAAAATGACCCTTTCTATATTACAGTCAATAGATAACAAAGAAGCTTTCATTCAATTAGATAGATGGTCGAATCTCAAGCGTGAGTCATGGCGTTGAAAGTGTTAAAAATCGGAGTCTTATGTCTAATAACACCACTATTTTATCATCGGTATAGTAAGATTTGAAAAAGAGAAAGCGACCAATATACTTCATATTGAAAAGGAATATCAACTTAAAATATAGGTTTCTTATATATCTAAATCTTTGCGCATACATACCATAAATCCTTTTAGGCAGATTTCTATTAGGAAGATAACCTATTGCAATTGTTCTCATGACAAGACTTCGGGAAAAATTTTCAGTTCTTTACTGAACATGGTCTCAAGAATCCAAACCACCCTTCGTTCAAATGTTTATGTATATAAATATGCATATAACGTTTTGTCCGTGTGAACAGAATAGCTAGTGTAATTTTGTTTGGATTTTAACTGGTTTGGAATATGTTGTTAGAAATGTAAAAATCTCGGACAAGTTCGTAAATGGTCCATCTAGCTCAAAGGGGATGGAAATGATGGGTTGTTGAAATTTTCATTTCGTTATTAGTATTGAAGATAGAAAAATTAGCGCCTCATTAAGACAAACAATTTTTGTATTTAATGTTTTTCTATAACTGCAACATATCTTAGAGGCTGGAAAGTGATTTTCAAGTCCAAGTTTTGATTGTTTCTAACATCAATTTATGTGTTAGATAGTAGCTTAGATGTTAATTGCCTCTGTGAAAATAAATCTACAATAACTGCTATTATCTTAAAACAGTTGCCGGTTTTCTATAATCTTGGTTTCTCCTACTATTAACAAAATGCGAAAAAAAAAGTTATGTCTGAGTGTCATTTTACTCTCAGTATATATAGTTAGATTGCAAAAAGAGAAAGCGAACGATATTCTTCATATTGAATGAGATATTAATTTAAAACGTAAAAGATTCCTTTCATATATAAAACTTTCCAGTATACGCCGTAAATTCTTTTTAACTGTGTCTGTGAGAATAAAATTACCATAACTTTCATTGTACTGTTAAATTTGATTTTCCTAGCCGTTTATAAAGTGCAAAAAATTTAAATATAAAAAGGATTAGAAATGTTCCAATAATCGGTAATTTAACTTAATCATTCGGAATACAAATTTCGGCAATTGACAATTCCCAGGTTGTTCTTCATTATACAAATTATAATTTAGATTCTGTAGGAATCAGGTATTTAATCATTATTTTCTTCTAAATGTGCAATCAATTTAATAGGATTGAAAGTACTTTTTCAAAGTTGCAGATTAATTTTCATTTTTGCATAAATTCTGAATTTTGTCTAAAATAGAAGTAATAACTTTTCAGATGTTTTTATATTGCTTTTCACACCAGATTTGAAAAGGTAAAATGTTAATTGGCTTTGAAAACCGGATCATTATTGATATTAGTATAAGATCACTTAGGGAAGATTTGGAAATGTGCTATGAGCTGTATCAACTGTTAAATTCCGCTACTTTTAGCCAACTAATTCGAAATGAGGCATTATTTCTTACCACTTGTAGGGTAAAGTTCTTATGCTAATGAATTACACTGAATGACACGACGTGGTTACATAAAAAAAATCGAAAGGTTGTATGTAACAGGGGTTACATAACAGTTGTCTTCCCTTCCAGGCGCTTGGAAACATAACAGCAAATGAAGCATATCTAAATCGTGCGACACTAAACGTTTAAGCAGAAAAGCGTCTGCATTGTCACCACGTGATAAGCGTTAGCATGATTCAAGGTCATAGTTTTTGGTATATCATTTTAGGATTTGTAGGGTTCTTACCCTTTGTTTTTTGTTTCATTCTATATTGTTGTCATATGGAAAATAGTGTAATCATGAAAGAGATTTATTATTTGCGTCTTGGGAACTAATTTGCAAAGAATATAATCGAAATATGTTTGTAAGCTGATTAGGAATTTACATTTAATGTTACGCCTTAATTTTGGATTAGTGCTTACTAAGCATAAAATTTTAACTCATTGTTGGCGAAAAACACGCGTATTTGCTTTTCGCTTTTCGTCTGTTATTGATGAGAGAGGTTAATTTCATAATTTTTGATACTTTGTGCAATAAATATATGAGACTAGAAACCATACGATTTTTACAATATCCCTATTAGTACGAAATGTTCTACACCATTTCCACGGTACTCTGAATCCCAGATAGTATCGTGAAAATATCTTTAAAATCTTGGGCCTTTTTTTGCTAATTGAGATGTCACCTTCAATGTGTTAAAATATAACGGAATATTACCAATTTAATGGAATATATTCCTAAAATATAAATCATTATTTCAAATAAGTTAGTAAAAACTTGACATCGACTACTTTTATAAATTCTTTCGTATTAAAATTCAAAAATATTCTTAGAAAGTCACCATCATTCAAAACGTTTTATTGGAATTTAACAAATAAATTTGATTAAGAGAAAGTGTCTTTTAATCAATTAATGTTTCCTTTTTCAGTTTATTATTCCAAAAGTCTACCGCTGTATATACCAATCTTTATATTTTCCCGATTTTCTTTCTTTCGAGTCATCTTTATATTTATATTATTTTTAAATTTTTTAAATGTTGTTGTCTATAACAAGTGCCATTAGAAACAACAATCCCACCGACTTTAGAAATCAGCGATTTTAAGCCAAGGGTGCGTCTCTTGTTTTTCAGTAGCGCCATCTAGGGCCAAGACTACGGCTTAGCTACACGCGTCACAACCCTTTTTACTGGGCGGACTTCATTCATTCATCCACAGATCATAATTTAGACCTGAATCAGAGAATTATCACCCCTGATCCAGTACCCCCAGTGGTATTATTACTCCCGACATGGAGGACTTTGTGATCGCGAGAGATTTATGCGTGCGCCATCCACCACATACACGAGGAGTCTTCGGTTGGCGAGGCTCGAACTCGCAACCCAAGAGACGCGAATCCAGCACCCTACCAACCAGGTTATCCCGGCCCCTTTTTTAAATATAAAATCATTATTCAAATTAGCACAAAAAGGTGAATTTTTAGGGACAGTAAGACAGGGGTGGGCAGACTTTCCCCAAGGAACGGCTACTTCTAATTTTTTCAAGGTGTTGCAGTCCACTCAGTGGTATAGATGTAGGGAGCTAAAAAAAAGACTACAATATTTATTATAACAATAATAAATGCGGAATATGTATTTATCTACATAACTTCAAACATAATAATAATAACTGTCGATGCTCCATAAATGTTTCTTTTAGTATGCGGGACTTAGGTATTAGGAAAGGTGGTCACCCCAAAATGTCTTGGTGACCACGATCGACTTAATGCCCACCACTGGTTTAAGATTAAAAAAAAAAGAATTAACATCGGAAGCATAATGAATCTAGACACACATGTACCTACATAAACCTTGGATCATATGCTTGAATCTAAATGTTTCCACAATTTGAATTTCATGAAAAAATATTTTGTGGATAATTAGATTTTCGAAATAAATGATAAAAAAATATTGTAGCAAATCATATTTTCAAAGCGTAACATATATAAGAATTTTTTTTAATTTTTTTGTCTAAATATTTTAATTTTAATTTTTGTAACTTTTTGTATTTGATTGGGGTATGGTGAAATAGTACCAAGCATCGACTTCGAAATTGCGGATTCTAATTGCATTTTTATCGAAAATTTGTTGCTTGTGATTGTTTGTTGTAATGGGCTATAAGTCTTCTTTATAGTGATATGTATATCTGGTAAGTCGGATACTGGTTTATGTGACGTTTTCTTTAAATAACAATATCTAAACCTAATAGGTCTTTTATCAATAGTCGGCGTTGTATTACCAGTTTTTGTCAAAAATTATAAGTTTATTTCCTGAATTGTAAACCTGATAAATCTGCATTCTATTTCATAAAGCGTTACATTCATTTGTTTTTAAACTTAAAAGGTATTCATATTTTTCATTCACTTAAAATTCATCTGAAATTACTTAAATAAATACGAAAATAAAGATTTTATCGGCTTTTCTAATGAAAATTTATTTATTCCATCATTATTATTTTATTGCAAGCCTTAACATGAAGACCTTAATTTTAATCTGAGTGAAAAAGAAAGAAAAATTCTTTGCAATTTGACATTGGATTTAAATATTCTTCAGCCATCTTTTCTTGTCATCAATCAATTAATCAATCATCATTAACTACCGGAAGATTTCGCGCCAAACTGTCAATGCTTCTAGCAACTTCCTAACTGCTCTTTCAAATGCCAAATCACGTCCCTTCGAATGTGCTATCTGCATTCTCATCTTTTCTTAAACCCTCATCGTTTCTGTCGATCTTAACCTTTCACAGAACTCCAACTTTCCCTGTCATTTTCACACATGATTACTGGAGCGAAGAATATGTGCGAACCCGATTTTTAAAAGTCTCCAAAGGGAAAAAACGTCCCAGTATTTAAGAGATAAAGCGCGCGCACTTCCGCAAAATCTCTCAGGGAAAGGAAATGTAAGATAGCGTGAAAAAAAATGGCAACGCAAACGAGCTCAGATTGTTTTTGCTTTTCTTTCTGTGGCAGCTTTTATTTTTTGCAGGCGATAATTAATTCTTATGATTTATTGTTCCGATAGAAGAAATGTTCTTTATAATAAGGATGAACAATGGGCGATTGATGATTTTGAATAGTTGTTATCTTTCGTTTTTGTTTTTTTACACTCTCTAAAGTATTTTTTTTTCGTACATAAACGATTAAAGCTATGTGCTGATACATAGAGTTCGTCTTTGAATTGTTTTTGATCATTATCTGATAAGGTAAGTGGCATAAACCAAATATTAGTATTATGATTAAATTATAATAGTATAATATTATGAACAATTAAATGCTAGCCGTTTGTAACTCTATGTTAATGTTATATGAGTTCAAATGCTTCGAAAATATAATTTTAGAGCGATTTTTTTTTATTTGGAAAATAAATTTCACAAAAGAATCATTTTTCAAATAATATATTTTAAGAATAATGAAGTCTTGTAATTTATAACTATGAGGTAATGTAATATAAACTAAAACATTATAAAAAAGATTTTTTTTTAAAATTGAAAATTTTGTAAAAAAACACACACAAAAAAAGGCTTTTTAATTGATACAATAGTTACATTTATAATTCATAATTTTATCCTAAATATATGATTTATGTACATTTTATACTAATTTTTGTTTATATTTTCATTTTATAGCATTGTATCGAAAATTTCCTAAACATTCTACTTTCACTTAAGGAAAATCATGGTGGTTTTATTTAAGAATTTTGAATAATCGGGATTTCTTGATGAGAGTGTGACATAAAAAGTAAGTAGCGGCAGGTGCAAAATATATTTTCGAACTTAGTCATCATCAGCGCCTTTAATAAGTGCAAGTAATGCCCAAGCATGTTATTTTGTGCCTTTCGTCTCGTGTTTCTCTTTTTACCTTTTTACACTAACCTTTCTCTCTCGCCAAAGGTCAGTGTCTGGAGAATTTTTATTCCCCCTACCCCCTGTCGCTACGCCACTGTTCTTGATACTTTTTTTGAGAAAATCTTTTTCTGTATAAGGGTCCGATTTCTATTAAATTTGGGTGAAGAATCATTACGTTGATATAGTATGGCATGAATGTCGTCTTTTTTTTTTTATCTAGTTAAAATTTAAATTTATAAGATAAATTTTCAATATGCCTCGTTAGTTTTATAGCAGGAAGTTAAATTTACAAAATAACCAATTATTAATATGCATGCCAAAACTTCTTATTGGAAAAACAGTGAGAATTTACTAACAAGTTTCTAAATACATGGAAATAAAAAATATTGCATTTAAAGCAATATTTTTAATAGAAGAGAAAAGGGTGCAGTCAACTATTTAAAACCATTGTCGATTTTTAAATTAATTTAAGTATTTTTTATTTATTTTCTGGAATTTATTAGTCGTATTAAAAAAATACAAATTTCGTTGGAAAATTGTATTAAGGTTATTTGATGGCATGCCATGCATGAAATAGAAACTTTTTATACATTTCTATTCGTAGTTTTTTAAAAAATTGAATAAAAATTTTTATAGTTCTGATGAAATTAAACTTATTTTGCATTATTAATTTATTTTTTATCGATCTAAAATAACACAAACACGCAAATAAAAAGAAATTATTCGTGTTATGTATTTCTTTTTAAAGGCCTGCTATTCATTCGCACAAAAGCTTAAGTTAAAAATACTCAGTTTATTGTTACAAATAACAATAATCATCGCCATAATCGCCAAAAAAAAATTCGTTTTGGTATTTTTATTGATCTACGTTTAAGAAGCTTCTATCGCCAAAAAACTTTCTTTTTTTCACACAGGGCTTGATGAGAAACATTTTCCACTTTAAATAATGCTCACTTTTCCGAATTAACTTTATTATACTATGAACGCAAACTCAGGAAATTGTAGAAGTGCAAAACCTGCATGAGATGTTACTTACCGTCCATATTTTCATTTTATAATACCATCCTGGTAAAAATTCTCCTCCAGTATAAACTAGACCACGTGCTCCTAAGCGTACGCAAAGGCTTTTTACGAGCAATGCATTTTTTATAGGCTGGTCGCGAACCTTTTTATGAGATCTCGTTGAGAGACACACTAAAATAAAGCATTTTGTATGCCACCATTTTAGCCCTAGTAGCCACGTTATTTTTTCTACCTTATCATACGTAATCCGCTTTGCTCTATAAAATTTCCTCATTAGCTTAATACTGGATGAAACGGACATATAAAACATTCTTATCAGCTTAGCACTATACATGGTTTTTTAGTGGAAGATAACATTATTCGTTAATTTTCGGTATGCTGAATCTCATCTTTCTCCGTCCAGCGCATAAATACATGTAAAAGTCATTATTGCTTTAGTTTGTAGAGTATTTGTAATTTTATAATGTATTTCACTTGATTTGTTCTAATAGTATAAAGACCTCTGAGCGAGAAATTTTATATAATAACAAAATGTTGTTTTAGAAATCTTATTTTTTAAATAGCTTTTGTGATTTTAACTAATGGTAAAATTTATTCACATCTATTATTTTTTTTAATTTAAATTTAAATTTTATTAATTAAATTTCTCCAAAAAATGGATTTATTATAGATTATGAACTGTCTTAGCTGCTAACGATGCTTAAAATAGTAAATAAATTCCTGTTATAATCATTTGCGACACAAGACTGAATGTGTGATTTTATTAAAAATTAGCCATCTCGCTGATCATCTGACTCGCTGGAAACAATGATTATTAAAAATTTCAATTAAATTTTTTATACGCATCTTCGTCTCAATAACTTTTTGTGTAACGCATTCTTAAAATTCCAATTTTGGTAGATATATAAAACATACTATTTTAGAAGCTTTACTCCGTATTAAAAGTATATTTAAACAGCAGCAGTGGACCCCCCAAAAGTTTTTCGTATACTTTCTAATAAACTTGTTATGCCAGAAAACATCTTACATGACATTGGTGCACAATAGTTACGAAATTTTAACTTTTGGCTTGAATTTAGCATTTCGTGTGATCCTTGGCGAGTTATTTGATGATTAATCCCTAGCATGCGTTAATAGTAACCAAAAGTCGAATTTTTTGTTAGACGCGTTTTTCCCAAACGATTGACAATAAAATTTGACACCAAAGTGCCCTTGTAGTCACGAAATACTATACCAAATTTGATATATTTAAGCCATTTTGTTTTTTTTAATTATCCTTTTATGTTTCTAAATTATGTTTTTCTAAGTAAGCTACGTACTTACGTTTCTAAAAGTATAGACCAACAGACGTTCAATACCTTGTTGGATTTGGTTCAAATTTGACAGGTCTCTACAATATAGATGTTAATTCTGTACATCGAATTTTATCTATCTAGCTCTCTTCGGTTTGTAATTATCGTGTTAACTTTTATTCGAACAGCCGATCAGACATTTCCTTTGAGTGAATTTTGCTGAAAATTTTATAGAAATCTGCAAATTTGGTATAAAGGCAATATACTAAATTTCATCTGAAGCGTTTTTTTAGTTGTTTTTGCCACAGACAGACGGGCAGATATTTTCCAAAAATATGTTTTTTGAACTCAGGGAGATCTAAAACGTGACGATTTATCAAAATATCGAGTTAGAATTTTTTTAACTTTTACTATACTTTCTCGACACTACGTATACGAGAAAGTAAAAACATATATTTACTTAGTAAAAACATATATATAAACAGTATTTAACATATATTTAAAAACCGTTTTGTTAGTAAACTCCCTAGATACACCTCCCTAGTTCTATCGCATCTTCCCTGTTCAATATAGGAAAATAAATCAAATCTTTAAATTTTGATCATCAGTAAAGGAAGAAAAATTCATCATAAAATATTTATAACACCAATGATATTGTTACAACAATGATATTGTTATCGTCGATTAAAAATGGATGTAATAGAAGAAAATACGGATGACGTTATAGTTATGCAGGCTATATTTTGTGCAACCGCTCTCAACGGATTACAGCATTCGAATGTGCAAGATCACAATTGTTATAGGTGGCGCTCTTGCATGCCATGACGTAACAGATATGTACTGTAAAATATAATTAAAAATAAATTTGAAAATTTATTAAATTTCGATAAAAGTATTTTATGACGAGTAAATCGGTCATCATTGAAAAGTCAGTTGCCTGGATTTTGAAACGGTGAAAAATCATTTTTCTACTTTAATATCTTTGGAAGTTATCGCGGGAAAACGCATCTTAATTTTAATTATTAAATATTATAAGCTAATTTTTTTTAATTCTCCGAAGTGCACATTCCCTTTTTTCAAGTGTATATGTACCAAATTTGGTAGCTCTAAGTTAAATGAACTGGCCTGCAGAGCGCGAAAACACAATTCTTTATTATTAATAATATAACCAACAAAATATTTTTTAATTCATGATAATAAAATAGATAATTTTCTTTTTATGTTATATATGTGTATTTATCTATTTTGAAAGCTGATATTTTTGTTTTTGTATTAATGAAATATATTTTATTTATGCTTTAGAAATTTTTTTTGATAACTTCATGCCTAAGTTCTCATCATCATCATTATGTTGTGTTCCCTTGTATTGATAATCGCAATGGAATATGATTGCCAGCTGCATTTCCTCAAAAGCGTTTCGTTGTGAATTCTAAACGGAGTTAACTGACTTTGTATGCAAATATTCTTCCATTTGTTTGCAAAACAATGACTAAAGAAAGAAATTGATAGCTTAAATAGCTTCTGGCAAATTCGTTTCGCCCAGAGGAAGGTCACATCGTCTTTCATTGAAGGTAACACCTTCTCTCGAAATGTTTTGTTTGCAATGTCAGAATGATAACAATCTCTGCCTCAGAGTTGAAACTGAGATTTTGGAAGTTCACATATTTCATTTCTGAAACTAAATATCTTAATAAAGAGTTAATGATTAATTCACATCGCTGCATAGCGTAAAGTGAACTAGTTGAATATGTAGCCGCAATGCCCTCAATGAATAGATTTGCAATCCTATTATTATAATTACATGAACCTTATATATTAATAATATAACATTATCTATCTCTACTACTAATAAAAATGAATGTGTGTGTTGGCTCTCTATAGGCCAGACCGTTTGTCCCGGCAAACCAATTGGTCGCCAAAGACGTAATAAAAATATACTTTAGCAGAAGTTTTACCTTCGTACTTATATTTCTGAAATTACAATTAAAAAAATGTTTACTTGTTTTTAAATAATAGGTGTTCTTTCGTCCAATTTTAAGAAATTTTATCTGACCCATGATTTTAGTTTTGAATATTTTCTTCCGAACTTATACAGATATTGTTCATTCAGATAAATGTATCGTTATGGAATATTCATTTTATACTTTTTGCGTATACGTAAGAGAAAATACTGTATTCATCGAAAAAAATTAGAATTTGAAATTTTTTCGAATTTCTGTATTTCAAATCTCTATGACGTAGAGAAACACATTTTTGGTATTATATCTCTTTGCTTATGAGCGCGATATCTCAAAAACGAATTAAAATAAACAGATGAAATTCGATATTTCTTCTGTACCCTAAATTTGTAGATTTTTGTCAAAATTTGAAGAAAAAAAAATCAAGAAAAGATTATTTTTCTGTCTGTTCGTGTGCAAATAACGTATATGTGGGTATCAATGTATCATTACCCACTATGCAATCTGGCCGGCAAGAACTTAAATATTTCTTTCGCAACTCGAGAGTGAGCTACTTCAACTTCTTCTGTTAATCTTTTTATTTCTTGTATTTGTTGTATAAATAAATATACTCTTGTTCCTTGTTAAATGCCGTTGCGTCGTTTCTTGAAGCTCCGAACATTTTAAGTGGAGGAATCATCCCTATCCCCACATATATGTGGTAAGCAATACCGGGATATAGGATTTGCTTTGCCCCTAGTCTCTATCAGCGCGTCCAGGGCACAGTATTATTTTTCGCCCTTACATTATATTTTTCATTAAAAGTGAAACTCGCGCCCGGGGTATCTATACCATCTTGCTCCTCCCCCCTCCATCCCCCTAGTATTCGTATGGGAGGGAGCATGAACATAAGGAAAACGTAAAGAGCTTGATGGGTACAATTTGGTGCAGAGTCAGTCTATAGTGTGCATCAAATTTCGAATTTAATTCGTCTACATCGATCATCTGCCGGTCAGTACAAGAGTATGCATACAAACGCGATAACTCAAAAATGAGACTATTTAAATAAATTTTTTGTATGTAATATTTTAACTAAAATTGTAATTATTTTACAATTTTTTTAAATTGCAGAAAGTGGCGCATTCGGAATGTTTACGTTCTCTATGTTACGAAAATACTAAGTGCTCGTATATTATAAATTTGAAAATAAAAATCTAAGTACTCTTGACTTGAACGGTCTTTCATAATTTATGCCGGCTAAGGGGGGATAATATTTCCATTAAGAAATATGTGAGTTTTCTATCAATATAATTACGTTTATTTCTTTGAAAAATGATATCAATTTCTCCTTCAGTTTTTACCGCTGAGAATAATCTTAGCAATTTTGTAGAACAGATCAATGAATCTGAATAGGTAAACTTCAAATGCTTCTCCTACAAAATAAATTTTTTTTCATTGTGGCAACCTTTTTAATGAATAATGTGTTGATATAAATTAGAATCTCAACTGATTGGTAACTTGGTGTTCATAAGTTTTTCTACACTGCGATCATTTTCCTATCTAAAAAAATTTCAAAAATGCCATATTCCTCCGAATAAATTATTTTTGTCAACTATTATTGTTGTACCTAAAAATGGACTTAATATTTTTAAAAATTAAGTTTGCATTTTAATTAATATATAATTCGTTATCATAAATTTTATTAAATCATAAAATCAGTTTTTTTTTTCTCAAATTCATCACCAGGTGACACCTCTGGTATTGAATTAAAATTTTATTTAATTCAATGATTAATTGATGATTAGATTAAGAATCTATTGAAATTTTGGGTATTGTTATTTATAATACATAATTGTAGAATATTTCAAAATTCTAGTGCATTATAAAGTGGATAAAAAGTTGCTTACAAATGTTATTACAAAGTCAGGATAAATAAATTTGAATAAAAACTTCATCGTAGCTGTATATAGAGATAGTTACTGGAAATATAAGTTAAAAAAAATTAGTATCGACTTACTAAGAAAAGAGAAATATTTTGGTTTCTTACACCGCAAACTTGAATGAAATGTTGTATTTCCGCCAATACAATTAAACATTTGACAGGACAAAATTTTAAAAGTTTTTGCTACTCCAATATTGTTTTTGCCGGTGCCACTTGGAGGTAAGGCTGTGTTTTATCTCATTTGTTCTTCAAAAGAACTTCATGCTTTTTTGATGGAGAAAAAGTCGATATTTCGACATGTTTATTTTAGACGTAACTTTTTACGGGGCAAAGCTTACGAGATATCTATATATAGATTCGGACTTTATAAATAAAATCAATCTTACTTTGGGTTCTTTCTACTACTTTTAGTTGCGAAATGGTGGCAGCTGATGTATCGAAGTCGCAACTTAAGTCCAATTAAATTCAATAAATTGACCGTAAAGTTCATTGCGAACAGTTTCACTTTCTTGGGCAATTTTTTTCCCTCCATTCTCTTCGTTACTGGTTCTCAAAGGGGGGAAAAATACAATGTCACATGAAAGTAAAAGTAACTTTTTTAACTTCAGGTAGAGAGATTTTAACTTTTTTAAGAAAAATTTCTATCTGGTGATTAAAGTAATTGCTAGTTAGTGCTAGCAACCTAAAATATCTTCCCATCTAAAACGTTTTTTGGTTTTAGCTATACTAAAAAAATTATCCAGTTCATGTTACTTTAAATCTTTTATATAGTTTATTCTAAAAAATCTTAATAAAATTTGAAAGTTCCTGTATGTAAATATACTAGTCGCTTTGGAGACCAGCTAGTTTGTCGGGCGTATTGCTCATTTTTAATTTCACTTAAATCGTTTAGAAATAATTTCATGTCTGTGGCATTAAAGTTGTGTTATTTTATCTGTTTTACATATGTTCCGTTCATTGTGTACATGAACTTTTCTGAGGGAAATCAGTCTCATGACATCATAGCACGAGGAGAAACGTAATCTATTTTTGGAAATTAGGAGGAAAAAAATTAAAAATTTCCAAAATTCAGGAATAGCTGATAGGATTTCTTAATTAGTACAATTAAAAAGACATTTTTTGAAACTTTTGAAACTATATAAAACTCATTTTTATGCAATGATATTTTCAGAATTTATCTCGGAAAATATCAAAATTCTGCTTAATTTTTAATTAATTTTTTTAAAAACCTCTTAGGTGCACATTTTCATCATCCTAGGTATATATGTGCCAACTTTCATAGCTGTAACTCAAGTAGTTTGACCTATATAGCGCTTATACACATACTGACATTCTCACACATTCATTTTGTTATTAGTAAAGATAATTATTAGGTTCTGATATTTTAATTTTCATTTGCTTTCTGTCAATATAAAAATAATCGATATACTGTTCCTGAAGAATCAACTATAAATAGTGAGAAATTACATAATATCGGCATTTATTTGTTTGCAGTGAAATACTAAATAGGAGGGATTTCAAGAATATTTGTAAACTTTAAGACGTTTGCTTGTTAAATATTCTCATCATCCCATAAGTTTCTCATATATTTCATATCTTTTAACTCTCATACACAAATCTTTTGCTATGTTATAAAATGCATAATATTAGGGAAAAAAGTTCTAAATAGTAATGGAATATGATGTAGATTTTTAACTAGTTTTAAATAATTTTTGATAGTGAATATTTATCTGCTAATAGTACACGTATTAAGGTGATAGCTGTTTTCTCAAAACATTGCAGAAGATTCTAGTACTGGATTTTCTTTCTGTCTTTTTTTTTTTCTTTTTTCAAAACTTATAATTCTGTTGTAAGCATTATGTTGTTTAAAGACAGGAATTGATTCTATTTTACATAGAAAACTAAATGTATTATAATTAGTTTTTCACTGGCGTTTTTAATGCGCTAGAATCCCATAATTCTGTACAGTCGTGTATTCCAGATAGTAATATAATTTTCTATTCTTTAAATCAATTAATCTGTTAATTTTGTTTAGTTTTGATTCTAAACGATGGCACTATCTGGTAGGTAAAAATTAGAGAAAAAAAATTATTTCACGATTCCGTAGCATAATAATTTTGACTAAAAAGTAGAAAGTAATAAAAGTAAAAATGTGTTTTTAAATAAATACATTTTTATTATCAGAAATTTGAAACTCAAATAAGGAGATTGGCTTACTATGAATACGAAAAGAAAATAACCTTAACGATTCATTAACAATTAAGATATATTTTAAATAATTAAAATTCTTTTTTACTTAATAACATTTTTATCAGTCTCTGGGGTTTTTTACTTTATTCTTCTGATTCTTAATTTAAATATATATTATATATTTTACGCTTTTTAGCACATTGCTAAATTCAGTAAAGTCGTAGTTTTTTCAAAGCTTTAATTACTTTTGTATGTAATTTCGAGAATTTTTTAAAGTAATACTGTGTAAAAAAAAAAATGTCAGTGTTGAATTGATTCTGCATATGTTGTTCTACATTTTACGTTCCCTTAATTCCTTCTGTATCTCCTCCCCTTCTGATTGTTTCTATTCTTGTTTTGTTTTTTACATGACATTTTGAATAAGATGATTAACTTCTACCTAATAATTCTGTAAAAATAAGCATAAATATATTAATTTTTTTAAAAATTATCTTTCTTTAGAAAAATACATTTTTATTAATTTGCTAAATTTTAACATTAGAAATATTGCTGCTGATGTATAGTAATTTTCTTATTCTGTTTTGTGATAAATTTGCCCAATGATCTGAAATTGTATCAGAATATAGTTAGCCAAATCAAATGCCAATTATGTTCACAAGTCATACACATATATATCTACCCCACATTACATCCTAAAACCATTCATCGTCAGAAACCAATGTAGAACTATTTTTTTACACGCATATCCGATACATGTCAATGAAGTGTAACATTCAAACGATATTTTAACGACACTTATTTCAAATTCTAAATTTGTAATGCATTCCATCATTCATAATTCGTCACACACAGCTTCGATCATTTTCATCTATAAAAGCATTAAAATCGGATAATGGCAAAATAACGTGCTGTTACAACTCACTGAATCTGCTTATCGTTATTATTCTCTTTGGTGAATTGGAAAAATTGCTGCTTTATCTTTGGCAACAGCGAAGGAATGCTGCTAAATGAAACATACAGGCTGTCGCTCCTGAAACAGATGTTTATTGTGCTTTGAAAAGAATTAGGAACGGATGTTAGGAGAAAAAAAAATATCGTTGTGTCAATAAGTTTTTTGTGTATGTATAAATGTGTGTAGTGTTTGTAGTTTGACGAACTTTAGGGGATTCGTTCTGTTTACAAAAAAAAAAAAAAAAAAAAAAAGATGTTCTAAAATGTTAAGTTTAGTTTAGTTCTATTAACGTCCCGTTGTAAAGCAACACTAGGGCTATTGAAACATACAGCTGACCTCGTAATTTTGAACCGCGGTCAGATGATGAGGTCGACACCTGAGCTGGCATCCCCCTCTCCACACTACACCACACCACACCAGCTGGAGGACGATTCTAAAATGTTCAATTATCTAGCTATCGATATTCATTCTTTTTTATTATTATGGACTGCTAATTTTTGAGCTTGAATCAGAAGAGAAAATTTTTGCTAAATAATATTAAGTAACACCGGGATTTTCAGAAAAATTACATTTCTTAAGAATTTTCTCATCGAATATTCGAATTATTTTTTTTTTATATTTTGGCCCTACAATAAATTGGTGGAAAAGCACTTCTTCATATTTTACTGCAAAATTGAAACTTCCTTACTTTGTATATAATTATAAGCTCATAACATATTAAGTTTATTTATATAAATTTATGGCATTTGATTGAAATCCTTTTATGTTTTGATGTTGAAATGTTTTCTGATAAAAAGTATTCCTGAAAAACGTATGATATTACTTGGCAAAAATTTAAACTAAGTAATTTTAAAAAATAAGTTTTAAATTCAATGTTCAAAACTCTGCAGATGGGAAAAAATCATAGTTGAAATGTTCATAGTTAAGATTGTATAATAGTTATATCAAACTCTCGGAACCAAGCATGCTGTGTTGATAATATTTGTGACTTTTAAAATGAAAATGATAATAATGAAAAGTTTCTTAAAAATTCATCTTTTTCTGAGTTTTACAAGAATTATTTCTAACTGGAAAGTATGATACAACTATACAATTAAAACCAACTCAAAGCCGAATATTTTGTGACTTTCTCAAAATATTATAAGGGGTAGGGCTGCGCCGATTTTCGATTTATCAAAAAATATCAATATTTTTGAAAAATCGATTTTTGATGCCAGTTTTTGGAAAATATGGATTTATCGAAATCATGATCATGAATAATAGTTGACGATGAATTGCGATACAATAAATCGATATTCACAATTAATTTGCGTTTTCGATTTCGTTTTTGTTACGGGTTAGTGTTTATTTTTGTTGCTCTTTATTCTTATTGGTCTTCAAACAAAATTTTTCTATAAATACTGTTATGTTCTAATATATAAAAACACTTGTTTTACGCATGTCATTTGGAATGAACTGTTTTCTGTTCCTTAACTGAATGATATCATAATCGGAAAAATAATTGCGGTTATCAGAAGGTTGTTGATTGTCCTTTTTATTAATCACTAAATATTCATCTTCAGAAATAAAAGCAAAAAGAATTAATTCAGATTAAATCAATTTTATTCGCATCTCGAATTTTATTAAAAGGGTTTATTTATTACGCTGTCACACTTTATTAAATGGGTTTTAACACAATTATTTTCTAACTATTTTTAATTCAAAAGAAAGCAAATATTTTCACTATATAAATTGAAACTTACTTTTATTTGGAGTCGTTCTGAGCAGTCAATATGTTGAGAGATGCTATTTATAACTTATAATAGCTATAAATAAATAATGTTATCACGATATATCGAAAAATATCGATGTATGTTGAAC
Source organism: Argiope aurantia (assembly GCA_026543865.1). Lineage (NCBI taxonomy): Eukaryota > Metazoa > Arthropoda > Arachnida > Araneae > Araneidae > Argiope > Argiope aurantia. The sequence continues at coordinate 24,478 of JAPMOR010091719.1, read as the reverse complement.
GATATATCCCGATGAAGTTCAGTCATCGCCTAGCCCTAAAAAGGGAGGGTGGGGCGTAAAATTATAATTATAACTCTATTGTTTAAGGAATTGAAATTTTTTCTTACTTTGCTTAAGAAACCACTTTATGGTTCAATTTGCAATAAATAAATCTAAAGCCACAAAATGACAGTTTGTCCATAATTGAATAATTATGCTTTTCTTTTTTAACTTTTGCTTCCAAAAATTTTGATTGTTTCTTTGTTTTATGTCAAGTCTTCACTTGTAAAATGTTTATCACCAGTGTGAATAACCTTTTTTTCTCTTTACTGATAAACAAAAAGCAACATATTTTATATTTTTGAAACAGTCCCCATTTTAAAGTGAAAGGCCCCAAAAAATTTGGCGTTATCTTTCTCACGATGAGTAGCAAGACAGGCTGTGAATTATTTATTACAGATATAAACTTTAACTTCCCTTATCAGCTGATTACGAGATCTTACAAGGGAAAGAACTTTATTTTGGACGTACTTTCTGCGACCTGAAGATGTGCCGGCAAAGAGTAGGGGAAAAAATGGTTATTGTGACTTTCTGAAACAGGTTTGACTGCTGTCCAAGAACAGGAAAAGTGAGAGGAAAAAAAGTAACTTTATTTTGACTCAAATGTTAAAGGATACGTTCTTTTTTTATTTTTTTCCTTGCAACCTAAATGTGTTCTTAAAAAAAAGCTAAGAGCCTCAGGTAAGTAAAAGTTGTGAGAGTTTGAACTATTGCTGCCGATGTTTTCTTTTTGTCCGAATTTCATTTGGTAATGAATGCGTGTTTATTCGAGGAGCAAAGAAAAAAAAAAAAAAGAAAAAAGAATTTAATTTAACGAAGAAATATTGAAAATATTTTTTCCCACCGTATGAGAAATATTTCGAATTCCATACTGAAACTTTGAAGTTTTTCTTATTTCTTCACTTTAAGTCAAAATCAAAAATTTTTTAAAGTCAAACCTCTTATTGAATCATACCCTCCAATAGCTATAGAATTTCCGTAGTTATTACGGAAATGAGGCGAAACTACCGAATTACGGATATATAGCGAAAAACTAAGGAAAACTGCCAAAAAAACGCCGAAAAGACCTTTTAACCGAATCTTTGCTCACAGTAGGGCATATAGAGAAAGTATTTTTAGATTGGTTAGGAAAAAAAAAAAAAAAAAAGGAATCCTCATGCAACATGAATATAAAAACATTGAAGTCGCTCCCCTTAATAAGAATGAGTATAAGAGTTGGTTATAATGTTAAACTGAGCAATGATGGCTAAAAAAAAAAAATGCAAAAGTGATTGTTAATCAATGAAAGGAAGTTGTAAATGTCTAATAAATAGTTTTAATTTCTTTGTTCAACAAAATAGTGTTGTGTGATTTTTTAAAAAGTGATTTCACTTGTATATTTAGTTAATAAATGTCTATTAAATAATTTTGAATGTTTGAAAATATTTCTTTTAAAATTATTATTCATTAGTCATTCATAATAATTATTATTCATTCATTATTCATAACTTTAAAGTTAATTAAAATTCTTTGGAAACATTTATTTTTGAATAATTTGTTGATAGTACGTTATATGTAACATATCTGTCCGAAGTGCTTGCTACTGATGACTAGGTAATCATTGTTGAAGGATATGTAGAATGATAATGTTTTAGATTTTATTCGTTTATCTTAATATTTTTAAGATTTGCTCTGAATTATACAGAAACGATAACGTGCACACACACACAAAAAAAAATACATTTAATATCGTCTCAAATCGTTTGGTATAAATTTAATTACTAAAATAATTATTAGTATTGTTGTAAAACATACTTAAAAATTAAAGTAATCTTTCTTAAATTTAATTTTTATTAATCTTCATTACATTTAACTTTTTATTAATCTTTTTTAACATTATTAAAATTAGAAAAGTTGTACAAAATTAAAATTGGGATAACTGTAATTTTTATAAACTTTAATGTGGTGAAAAAATGATTGTTATCCAATAATATACTTCGAAATTATGTTGATTTATGAAGTAGAAAATGTCAGTCAATTTATACATCGACTTTTTATAGTTAAAAATCTCATCAAAAAATTTTTTTTTAAAAAAAATCATTTATTTGTGAATACCTGAACCTATTATGCAAGATTTAGCTGAATTTAATTGCAATTTGTAACAATGCTCTTTATTGTTGTGATAAATTTTTTACCTGTTTTCGAATCTCAAAATTATGATATTTTTTTAAAAAAAGATTCCTTTAGATATGATAGATTTTTTTTTTTCTTTTGTTTTTATATAACGTAACATCTTTAATGTCATTCCTTTTTGTAAAAAGCGCCGTATAAATCTTAGAACTATACTCTTAGAACACAATTGCGGATTCAATCAAACTAGACGAAAACGCAGTAATCGACTGAAGCCTAGATTATTAGCTAGCTCCATCATTTTGGACTAAAGGTTGGAAATTTCGTTTATGCATTTATTTATTTATTTTGATGTTGTTCACTGTATTTTATCTCGTAACATAACTTGAAAAACAGTGCGTTCATTCGTGAGAAGATGTAAAGAGTTGTTTTATCATCCTAAGTTGTCGAATCAATCCTTTGATCACCTGAAACCAAAACATTTAATATTTCTACAATTTTAATAAAATTTATGCCAAGTTGAATGTTCTAATAGAAATCACTGTTTCAAATTGGCATTGAGTATATGAGCAGACGATAAATAAATATTTCCCGTTGTAAACAATTGATGGTATTTGAATTTTTTTGGTATTGAATATTGATCTAAGGCTGTAGTTTAATAATTTATATTCGTACTGACTGTATATAGATGCGCATTGCTTTACGAAGAATTAAAAGAAACGTAAAATATATTTTACTGATGTGGTAATCTTTCTTTTTTGCTTTCTCATATATGAGATATAAAAGGAGAAAATATTGTAATTGTCAAAAAATTCGATCGCGAGATTTTGACGAATTTCTTCGCTTCGGACCTCCTAGAATCCCAAAACACAATTTTTGATTTATGTCTCTCTGTCTGCCTGTGAACACGATAACTCAAAAACGCTTTGAACTGACTGGGTAAAATTTGTTTTATAGCTACTACGCGAAATTTATAAATTTCTCTTGACATTTGAACGAAATCTATTTAGAAGTCTGTCAGTTCTGCTGTCCGAATATAAGTTAGCACGGTAATAGCCTAGAAAAGAAAGATGAATGATATTTGATAAACAGATTTTACATCTAAAATGTTGATATGAATCAAATTTGAAATCGAATCCATCCATGACTATCTGTTGTTCTTTACTTTTGCTTGCATATAAATGCTTAAGATATTTAAAAAAAATTAACAAATTCGGCAAGTGAAATATTTTTCACAATTTTAACACCTAAATTGTGAATATTTATCAACTTTTGAATGACATCTGTTGATGTGTTGACCGGCTACGTCTGTATTTTCATATGTACAGTACTGTGCGAATTAATTGGGACAAACACAAAAAATTTCACAAATATTGTTTAATTAGTATAAGATAACTAACATGCACAGTATAACAATCTAATATAAAATATGTACTCCTCTAGCTTGAATGAAATCCTGTACGCAGTTTGGAATGGATTCCACTAAATTAGGACATAAATTTTTGATCTCGTCATCCCGAAACCAATCTTTTATAGCATTCTCAATCATTGTTTTCTTTATTGAGCAGTTCCTTTTACTCGCACGTCTCTTTACAATGCTCCACAAATTTTCGACGGGATTTACATCAGAAGAATTACCAGGCCAATTCAAAACCGCTATTTTCTGTTTTTGAAAAAAAATTCGTTGTTAGCTTAGAAGTATAGCATGGAGCAAGATCTTGTTGAAAGATACCAACACCACCAGCGAACGTTTGCATGATAGGCACAATTTTACTTTCTGTTATAGAAATGTATTGTTTCGAGTTCATTATCCCTTAGAAGTAAAATAACCCCCAAACCTCTGTTTCTGAGGGTGCTTAACTGTTTGAATAAGATGGGTTCTCCACCGCCTTAGTCGAAACCCTTGCACGAGAAAATGTGCTTCGTCGCTGAATACAACCTTCTTCCAATCCAGGATTGATATTTTCTGGCCCAATCGAAATGTTTTCTCTTCATTGCAGGTATTAACTGTTTTTCGATTGGTTTTCTTGCAAATCTCCCAGCTTCAATAAACCCTCGTCGAACTGTCGATGAATCCACGCTCACACCAGTAGTTAATAATTCTCTCTGAAGATCTCTACTACTTGTTTTGCAAAGATGCATTGTACTATTTCATACAAGAAATTTGTCTGTTCGAGATGTGATCTTCCGTTTGCGTCCACATTTACTCTATCGTTTTGGAGACACTGTCCCAAAATTCTTTTGCCTTAATAATCCTAGAAACACTGGATTTTCCAATTCCAGCTGCTGCAGCAATATCCCTCACAGTCATAGGAGTATGCTGACTAAGGGTAACAATTCTAGTCCATTTCCTGGGAGTGATATCCATTTTTTAAATACACGCCAGAAGGAGATAATTCACACAAGCGAATTGTAAGCGACCACTTCTTACAGCAACTGAAGGGAAACATTTTCGACATGTCATGATCACGTGGTCAAACCGATTTAGACTAGTCAAGGGCAGACGTGCGTTCTAAGAAAATACAGTTGAAAACGATTTGAGGCAGAAAATCCCCGAGAAAGGAACAATTTTCTTAAAAAAATCTGTTCGTCCCAATTAATTCGCACATTACTGTATATTAATATGATGACACAAAAACAAAACAAATGAAATTTGGTATGTTGTATTATGGTCACAATTGTAATTTTGTGTCAAATTTTTATTTTAATTGGTCTGAAAAAGTCATCTAAAATATATGTTCGGTTATATGATACTTGTGTGTCAATCACATCTTAGGGATTAATAGCAAAGATGAAACGCTAATAGACATTTTTGTAACTGTTTTTTTCACTAATAGCACGTGGTTAATATACATTCCAGTTTTCTTTTATGTATAACAAAGCGCACAACTATCATGTTCGGGGCTCTAAAAATAAAAACCTGAGTTCTCATGCCATTTATGTTCTTTCCCAAAGTTCATAATTCTGTGGAATTGATAAGAAGGTGTGCGAGAAAGATACGGACTACTCCCGCTAGTTATACTTTCTAAATTAAATTTTCCTATTAATTAATTCTGAATTAATTATCCAATTTTCTTACAATTCCTTTGAAATTTCAGTTCAAATTCTAGTTTCTCTACTGAATATATATATGTATTTTTAAATTTAGCTCTAACATTATTCTATTTTTAATTCTATACTTTTCTCATTATTACACAAAAGACTGTGTCTTTTAGACTTTTAATTAATTGTTACTGAAATTTTCCAAACGGTTCTGTAATTCAGCTCAGTCCTTTTCAATTAATTGTACTTTGCCAGAAATCTTGGAAGATGTTCTAACTAATGATTACATGATAATGGAGAAAAAGCGACTAATTGAAATATGAATCTGCTTTTCCAACCATTAATCCTTACTAATGATTGAGGGAAAATTTTTAGTTACAATTATAAAATTTCGTGAGTACTTTTTAAAATTCGTTTTTTTTTTTTTTTTTTTTTGTTTCTCGTTACACAGTGGGGTTTTCTATTAAGTTAAGATTTGAAATTAAGTAGTCTAACATAAGGTTCTGCATAACATTTGAAATGTTCATTTCTCTTGAAATCTGTTATTTGAATAATATATTAAGTAGGTTTTAGAGCAGTTTGAAACAAGAGGTGGTTAAATAGTAAGATTTACATTTTAAGAATTTTTGAAATTTGTTTTACAAAATCGATTCAAAAATTTTTGATGTTTAATTTTATTCTAGTCTCAATTCGAGTTTGATTTTGATTTTTTTAAATTTAATTTTTTAATTTAAACTTTTTTTGACGGATTTCATGACCAGCGAGATCAGTCTCCCTGAAACTTTCATGTATGCTTTTTATTAAAGTATTAATCGCTTTTATTTACTGCTTTGTATTAAAGTAAAAAATCCTATTAGTGTGCTATTTTTGATGATTTTTTATTAGCGATTAATAGCTGGAATTAATTATTAAACAAACGCCAGAAAACTGAATTTGTATTTTGGAATTGGAAAAAATTGAAACCAAAATTTGAATTATAAATTTAATTATAGTTACAATATTGCTTAACAAATTTTATATATTTAATTGATGTCATTGTGTTTCTTTGCGTTATGCTTTCGTTACATGCTTGTAAAAGTACAGACCGATAGATTGTCAACGTTTAGATGAATTTGGTTCCACATTTTACACTTTAGATGTTACACTTTACTGTTAAATGTTACTTTTTAGATGTTAAATTTCTATAGCAAATTTTAGCAATCTAGCTTTATTTTATATTCAGCAACTGAACTGGCGAACTTCCATTAAATGTATTTCGTCAACATTTAAAGAAGACTACATACCAAATTTCACCCGTCTAGTTCACAGCCTTTTAAAGTTATTTTGGTTATAGAGACAGAATGGAAAGTCCAAAATAGTGTTTTCCGGATTCACAACAGTATTATTATAAGATAAAGAAATACTGTAATTGTCAAAAAACTCGATATTTTTCCAGATGTCCATATTTTATACCTCTCTGAGGTTTGGAATTATGTCTGTCTGAGAACAAAATAACACAAAAGCTTTGAATGGGCAAATGCAAATTTTTGTATGGACTTAAACGCCAAATTTGTTGATTTCTTTTAAATTTCGGACGAAATCCATTTAAAGGAAATCTGTCTGTTTGAGTACAAGTAAACGATTAATACAAAGCGAAGAAAGAGAGCCAGATGAATAAAATTTGATACACCGATTTAACATCTAAAGCATAGATAAGTGTCAAATTTGAAGCAAAATCCACCTAGATAGATTTGCTACACTGTCGATCTATACTTTCACAAGCATATAAACGCAATGACTGAATTATATGAAATTTGGTATATAATTTTATGACTGTGATTATAGTTCTGGGTCAAATTTTGGTTTCAATTGGCTGGAAAAAAGATGTCCAAAATACAGATTCGTTGTGCTGTTGTTTGTGCTTGAGCCACATCTCATCTATTAATCGCCAAAGATCGTAAGCTAATAATCTCTTTCGTGATTTATTCTTTAGTGGCATGCGATTAATAATACTGAATTACATTTATTGGGGAATATACGAGGATATTTCGCGCAAACCATTCCCTCTGGTTTGAAATCGAATCGAATCAGATGGGATAACAATGTCGTATTTGATTTTTCACTCGCCTTCTTGTATATTAGTCTTGTAATTCTGTATTTCTTGGTATTTTCGATAGAAAAAAAAGCTGGTTTAATATTTGTATATTGATTAATTAGTAATGAATATTATTTAATATTAAGAATATATCAGTGGTATCACTGGAAATGAATTTGAGAAAAATTTATTCCAAGACTATATTTGTATCAGATATTCATGATAATTAACATCCTTGTTCTGAATCAGAATCCATTTTTCAAGTAATTTGCTACCTCAAATTTTGGATCGTATTGTTAACATTTAATTTAGTTATCATCAATTTGTGCAAACTTTTAATTACAATTATTCCTAAAAGAATTGATCCTCACTCATTCAAATAATATTAGAAAGTAAATATTTTTTAAAGATTTCAGTTCAAAATTACTTACGGTGTTCTGAATTTCCCACAGTCCCACAGTATAACGTTCGCACTGATCTTACGGTAACTCTTTCTTAGATTTCTATTGTGGGAAAACCTTGATGAGGAACAAAAAAAATTTATTGTGAACTTCCTGATGTTTACTTTTAAGTTCTCAATGAACTCATTTCCGTGTTTGTTCTTTCTTCTATTTACATGCATGTTTTATACCGTTTACCATTGCTGATCGAATGCCCGAAGAAAAGAATTAAGAACATAACACGACGACATCAAATATGTTTATTTTCTGAACCGTTAGCTCATTGTACTCGCTCTTTCAACCGGAACATCACATTCTTTTTATTATTATTATTATTTAGTTGAACGTGTTAAAGGGTTCTCAGATGAAAAAAAGTATTTGCGATCTATCAAGTGATTGATCCGTAATCGAAACACGGTAACCTCTGCGGTTTGAAATCCACAATAGTGACTTGATGGTTGAAAATTGGGTTATAAATATCCAAGTTGAAAACTCACTCAGTTAGGTGGCTGTTTATATTTATCCTCCGTTTATTTTTGCTTTTTCTGATAAGTCGTTGTGTCTTCGATATGTCATTTGATTTAAAATCGGAAATGCACGAAAACGTAATGAACAAATGAATATAATTGGTTCATTATTTTTCTACCCAAATTATTCAGAAATAATTTTCCGAATAATATTTGTAAATAAATATCCAATAGATTTTGTTAATTTTTTTTTGCCTTTTCTTTGATTTTTTTAATAATTATTTCCGTTTATTCTAGATTAAAAAAAAAAAACGTTTGCCATTTTTACTTTCTCTTATACGTAGTATAGAAAAACTATAATAGTCGTCAAAAAATTCGATTTCGGAGATTCTGAATTCGGAGATTTTGTTGAATCTCCACATTTTAGACCACCCCGAGTCCGGTAAACACAGTTTTGGAAAATGTCTGTATGTCTGTGACAAAGATTACTCAAAAATGCTTTAAGCTAGACGGTTGATTTTGGTTTACGGCTTTACACCAAATTTGGATATTTCTATCAAATTTTAAGTAAACATTTCAGAGAAAGTCCATCTGTCCGGCTGTTCGAATATAAGATAACACAATAATAACAAAACGGATAGAGTTAGAGAGATAAAATTCGGTACACAGATTTAACATCTATAGTGTAGCCACCTGTCAAATTTTGAGTCAAATCCAACGTCAGGTTGACTGTCTGACGATCTGTATTTTCAGAAATATCTAAACTTTATTATTCAAAAACGCAGTGACTTAAATATATGAAAATTAGATTTGGGATTTTGTGAGCACAAGTACAGTTTTGTGCCACATTTTTGTTTCAATCGGTTGAGAGAAACGTGTCCTAAACGCAAATTCGAATTTCTGATGCTATTAACCGCATGATAGAGCTTAATCCCCAAAGAACTCGACAAGGATTTATAAATTCAATAAAAATGCTAAATTCACGCCAAAAGTTAGCATTTCATAATTATTGTACTACAATATCATGTAAGGCGTTCTATGGCCTGACATGTTTATTAGAGAGTATGCGAAGAAGTTCTGGGGAGACACTCCCGCTAGTTATTTATATATAGTACTATATATATAATTCTATACTATAATGGAGTAATATATATAGTATTGCTTTTATTAGCTGTATCATTTGTTTTTTTAAGAAACAACTACTAGAAGTACTTTTTATACCTGTATCCTAATAACGTCATTTACTCTTTGATCAAAAAGTACTCCTAAAGGTAGCATAAAACAAAAGCTACCAATTTATTGGTCAAAATTTACTGCATATCCTTCAAATTAATTTTTCCTGACTGTACTGCATTTCTGTAAATGTTTTTACCAATCGTCAAAGCATGCTTTAACGTTGTTTTTGTGAAATCTTTCAGAATTCGTAAAGAATTTTATTTTATCGAATTAATGGATTCAAAATGGTGACTACTAAGAGGCAATTTCAACGGACCATATCCGATGAATACAATGGTTATGGAGCTGGTTAAAAAATTCGCGAATAAAAATTGTGTTGTCAGAAGACGCATTATCGTGGTATAAAATCTATAAGTTTGACCGCCACATTTCAGGCCATATTCGACCAATAGCTTCAAGTATACGAAGCAAAATACTCAAGTAATAATCTTTACTGACTGTTTGGCCAATTGATAGGAATTCGTAATACACAACGTCATAGCAATCAAAGAAAACTTAATTTTTTAATGACAAAGCATTGTCTTTATCAGACTTGCTTCATTTTTCAACCGCCATTCATTTGACTGTTGAGTTATATATTCTAATTTTGTAAGAGTATCATCATTGGTAATAATGTTTTAAAATAGAAATGGCCTTGAGAACCATCTCTTGGTCCATTTGAGTGATTTGTTTTTCTGGAATAAATTCTAAGTTCTTGAAGCGACTCGAGATGCTACACTTCGCATCCTTTATTGATATTTTAAAATTGCTTGACGGTAAGCAAATAATAACAGGAATTTATTCAATAATATCTCTTATTATCAAATGATGATCACCAACACTGAATCCCTTGTCAATATCCTGATCAGTAACCGAAATGGATGGGCTATCAGATCGTGGATCATCTGCGAAGAATTCTCGATCGTTTTTGGACTTTTTATGCTAGTCAGATATTGTTGTTTTGATAAGCAATCAGTCTTTTAAAATAGTTTTGCTTAACATTTAAAGCGCTTTTTTGGTAGAAATTTTATTGTTAAAACAAAACTGAAGCATATTTTTTGCCCATTTACATTTGCCAATTCAAAAATTAAAAAGAGCGAAAATTCTTTTCATTAAAAAATTTATTTATTTTTCAGAAGATAGAATGTGATAAATTCCCGATAGTGAAAGATATAGAAATCCTGATGTTTGTTAAAAGTCTGCAGACGATATCTATTATAGATGTATTATAAATGAAATATTCCAGTTGCTTTGGGATCACAATAATATTACAATACCATCAATTTATTTACATCATTTACTTAGTTTTATTTTAATACCATCTTTTTTCATAGAGGTTCACAGTACCTTTTTACTTTCAAAGCCCTACATTTTACTTGAAAGAGTTGAGACAACTTTTTAGTTATCGGAGTTCCAATTTTGAAACCCGGCTCCTCGAAAGCACCTCCATGTAATCGGGTTCTGTTATACTAAGTCTTTCTTGCCGAAATTCCTTTCACTAGTGTGTTGCTGAAAGGGAGAAACCAGCTCAAGCCTCGTCATCTGATCACGGTTCAAAATTTCGTGGCCCAAATATCATTAAATTATTTTAAAACAGGATGTTAATATAAGTAAGTTAACTATAATAATTAAATATATATAAACTATGAGACTGCATGAACAACAATAATAATTAAAAAAAACTATACAGTTAAGGGATTAAAGCATAGTCGTTGCATTGTCATTGATATCGTAAAGTGACCTTAAATTATATTTTCCTTATTTATTAAAATATATTTATGACTCTGGAATTAAAATCTACTAAATAGAATGAAATCTTATTTCTAAATTCCGATTAAATAGAAGGGATGAGTGCTTCATGTTTATTGGTTCTGAAAGATTTTGCCATTTGAAACAAATACGATATATTTATACACAGTTAGATATAATATTGATATATTACCATAAGCCAATAATATATCTAATTATAACATATTGGAATGCATATAGTCTGTTTAATTATATAAGAGTGCATATTGTACGGTTATTGGAATATAATATTGGCTTATAATATTTTACTCCAACCTATTGCATGCGTAACTTCCCCTAGATATGTATCTTTCATCTTTGTTTTGCTATGAAATCAAATTTACTTTGCTGAAGTTCACCCTAAGAATTGAATTCATCAAAACGAAAGAGAAACGGGCGGGAGGTTATTCACTGCTTACAAATGTTCCATTTCAGTCCCTTCTCGGGATTATCTATTGCCCTATTCTTCTCCTGTCGTGTATTAGAACAAAAAAATTACGAACAAAACGCCGAATCTCGAGTGTCCTTGGTTGGAACTTTCACTTCTTTTCGGAAATAAATTGTCGTTCTTTTAAGGGCAAAGATTATGCCGCCGTTTATCTTCTGCTCTTCCTTCTCTGCACCTCTTCGAGAGCAATAAAGAACCAGAGAAAAAGAAATAATCGCATTCGTCTTTGTCAGGGAAGGGCAATATTTCGTCTTCGCCTACGTTTCTAACCTTTTATCTGTAGTAAACAGTCGCTGCTCTGCTGTGTGGACGTTTTCCTATTTGGTAAGGTTTCCGAGGTAGAGTTCAAGGACCTGCACCGATTTTTAAACTTTTTCCGAGATGTTTGGTATGTGTGAACGGACCGTTCGAATTCGAGTAACCGAACTTCTGGCGAACTGCTGGGAAATTTCACAAGTGTTTCCGATTTATTCCTTTTCTGGTTTCTTTGTTTTCGTGGATTTTTTTTTCTTTTTCTTTCTCGTTTTTCTACAGATGGCAGTCTTCCAAAACTGTTCTAATCAGTCTATTTTAACAAATGGTACTGTCGTGAAAAGGGTTTCGCATTAGTATTTTTATATCCTATTAGCTGTTACTTTTTTTTCTCCCGCACTTGCGAAATATATTTAATTGTTAAGAGTGAATAAAGAAACGAAAGATGTAGCAATCCCCCCCCCCTATTCTTTTGGAATGTATTGCTAGAAAAACGATGTGACAATTATTATTTTTTTATTAATTTAAAGGAAATAATATAAAGTATTTAAATCTGGAATGGACGCAGCATACGTGCACTGCTTCATTGAAAACGTGAGATCGGTTTGATTCCCACTTTAAAAATAGTCAATTTTGCAGTTTTTAATAAGAAATGTAAGATATTTAATAAGAAATATTTTTATTTGTGGAAGGAGAAACTATTTTTGTGTAAAATCCCATTTCCATGTACAAATTAAACACGCATTTTGTATTGCGCTTTGAATACAGAAGTTTGAAGATTGACATAACAATAACATTATCAGTTATAAGACGGCAATAGAAACACAGATGCTACCTTGCCTTAAAAACGCTTCGAGTTGAACATTCTCACTCTCCAAAGTATAGATGTGCCAAATGTGGTAACCCTAGTTCAAACGGTTTGGCTTATTGAATGCCAACATACATGCATACAGATATTATTCTTTATTATTCCAGTAATATGCTTAATTTTTTTTATGAAACATAAATGCTTTCCATTGATTGTTATTAAAAATTATTTAAAGTGCTGCTGTCAAAACCATATCAATTTTTTTGTTATCTTGAATCAGATTGACCTGCTTTATATTAATATCTATCGAGGATGATGATTTTGGTTTTCAAACAATCTTCAGAAACGAAATAGGTTGTGAACGATATTCGTTCCAGTTGTTATTAGAAGTATTAAACAGTTTTTAGAAGTTTTTCGAAATCTGTCATATAGTTATCATTATAAAACATGTTTTCATATCGTTATTTCTTATTTAGAATTAGTCATTTTTTGGTAGATTCCTAATGGAAGACTACTGACTTCTCATAACAAGACTTCGGGAAAATTTCTCCAGTTATTCACCGATCATGGTCCTTACAGACCCAAACCGCCCTTCGTTCAAAAGTTTATAGATATGCACACAATATTTGTATAATGCTTTGCCCATGTTATCTTGTGAATAGGATAACCAGAGTAATTTTGTTTGAATTTTAACTAGCTTGGAATAATTGTTAGAAATGTAAAAATCTCTGACGAGTTCGTAAACGGCCGATCTAGCTCAAAGGGGGTGGGAAAAGTGGGGGGGGGTTGAATTTTTCATTTCACTATAACTTCCTTAATATTGAGGATAGAAAAATAAATTAATTAGCCAAATTAGCGCCTCATTAAGACGAACAACTTTTGTATTTAAGTTTTTCGTTAACTGCAATATTTTAGAAGTTAGGGGCTGAAAAGTGATTTTCGCGCCCTAATTTTGACTATTTCTAACATCATTTATGTTGCTAGATGATAGTAACTCAGATGTAAAAGAATCTACCTTTGCCTTCCAGCTAACGGAGAGAATTTTTATTTTTTGTTTTAAGATTTTGCCAGCCTTTAACAAGTTTCCACTAAATCTCATTCCAATTTCTGTTGCTGAAAATAGGATTTTATCTCAACTTTTTAAGATATAATTTTAAAAAAAAATGGTATATTCAATAAAAATTTGAAGCAAATATAATAAAGAATCAGTATATTCGTATAACACTTAGATAGCATTTTTTCCTTGTGGCTAAAATCTGAAATCATTTACGAATTCAGTAATGTATTCAGATTGAGAAAATAACTTATTTTCGATAAATAATTAACTTCTGTTACCATCTCTGTTTACAAAGGGCGAAAAATAAAGTTTAAGGCTATAAATTATACGATGTTTTAATGATTGCAGTGTTTGTTTTCAAATTAGTTTCACCGGATTTTTCCCCCCTTCCTTAACAATATGGAAATTCCGACGAGAAAAGTTCAACAAAAATATTTTTAATAACCATTGAAACCTACTTTTTTCCAATTTTTTTTTCAAATCAAATTTTCTCTAAAACCATTTCTATACCACGTCTATTATCATATAGATGATATTTTAGCTATAATAACTCCTACATCAGACAGTAATTATGAAAATTAATGGAAATGTATTTTATTTTTGGTGAATATTTCTAGATTTTCTTTTTGCAAGGATTTAATTTGAAATTTAATTTTTATTTTAGTTTAGACTCTTGAGGTAGTTCTTTTTTATTTATTTTTAAAAATAATATATTTTTGTCGAATCCATTTTTTTTAATAAACTGGTGTAGTGTATAACTCAAATGATCAAAAATTTATTTCTATCGTAAATTGAACTTTTTTTTCTTCTTTCTTTTTAATGATCGTATTCGGAATCGTGAAAACTTGTTTTCGCTATAATGCAATTGTTAAAATTGACTTCTCATGTAAAATCAGTTTTTATGAAAATCCCAGAGGCTAGTGAAACAAAATTTAATCACTCTCAAGTATATTTCTTGTTGTTTTGTTACTGCAATTTGAAAAACGAATTTAGATGGAATGAATTCCATCTGTCTGGAAGGCAATTTTTAGTAATTATCATGATGAATATTCGTAGTATTAGAATCTTTTGGCGTCTTATTTTGTACTTTGATTCGAACTATCAATTAAGCATTTTATTTATCTAGTATAACAAATAATTATGCAACTTATTGAAATAGCATCGGATTATGTGATTCCAGCGTCATTGAAGAGTATGATTTCTTATATAGGGTGTCCCTGAATTCATGGGCAAAACTTTAAGGATATGTAAAATGCATATAAAGAAGCATCTTTTTGTATAGCAATGTGGGGTCAAAAATTATAAGTTTCGGCGGAAAAAAAAAAAAAGAGAAATACTGAAGAAATGAAGTGAAAGCTCTTTACGCACATAATATTTCAGTAAGTGCACAAATGTGTCGCCACCAGCATCGATACAGGCCTAGTAGATTCTAGCAAGTAATTAGCGTATACTGTTTCGAAGATGTCGTGTTCCATGAACAATTGCAGCGACGACTGAAAGTTTTGTAATGGAAGTTTTTATCAGAATCATTGGAAATCTGGTAGACACTGAATTTTTCCGCCTTGCTTGCACGTACTTACACTTACTTGATCCACCTACACTTTTCATTTCCGACACAATATT
>JAPMOR010091717.1:0-20361 GCA_026543865.1 Argiope aurantia | reverse complement strand
AAAAGAAATAAAATGTTTACTTAAAGAAGAAAAATAATCACTTTTAATTAATGCACAAAAACAAAGTAAAAAAACTAAACATAATTTAAATCAACAAACTCGCTACTTATGTAAGAAAGAAAACATTATTTTCGAAACCAGTTTGCTTAGTTTTCAAAGAATGAATATATATATATATATATATTGTTTAGGAAATGTTTACCGGAAATGAAAACCGACCGAACCCAATGCCGGGAAGCAAAATGTTGCGCGGCAGTTTTTGAGTATGTCAAGATTTGCGATATGGCGCCAAATAAGGCCAGATTTCTCCGAAGTCACATGGCTCATGTTGCGTACACTTGTTTAGACTAGAAACAAACGACTAGCTTCCTCCATTTATATATCAACTCTATGGCGCTAACAGTCTGAAGCCGTTTATAGGAGCTAAAGCATAGCTCCTCGAAATTTCTCAACGCCCATATCAAAAGAAGGACGTATGAGCTATTTCCCCTCCCTTTTGCTTTTAATGCTTCCCCACTTTCCCCACTATATCAGAGGCAGCATCCTTCGGTTAACGAGTCTCTTAAAATATCCTTATGTTTTCACTTCACTTCTCTACCAAGAGATTGAAGCGGTTTTTAAAGAACTGTTGATTTCATGGTTATTTAACAAATCCACTGCATCCGCACTACATTAAAAAAACCTTGTATGTAGGTATCAAAATCAAAATGTTGCGAAGATGAGGACCTCTTAACATCAGGTAGAGGAAATATTATGTTTCTCGGTATGATGTTGTGATCAAAAAACGTTTTATACGAATATATTTTATAATAATGCAGAAAGGCGGCATTTAATCAATTTTTAAAATTATTTTAAATATATACAAAAAATTTCTGTTTGTATATGTAAAACATATTATAAGCCTCTCATCTATTTTGCTGAATTATTTTTTCTTTTAATCCCAGCTAAAATATTTGAAAAATATGAGACACATAAAGAAGATTGTTAATTATTTTAAAAATTGGAATGCAATTTATTAACTCTATATTGAGGCATACACAGGTTATATAATTGTATTATTCATTAAATTAGACAAGATGGTTAATGTAGCCAGTCATCTCCTAATTTATTACTTCCGTATTCATTATTAATTTTCATTTGTGATTATTGTGTTTCACTTATGTAAATGTGTATTAACATGCAGCATTATTTACTTACAAATATAGCCTATTTTTCATGAAACTAAAAACAAAATTTTGAAGAATTTATTCTATATTTATTTACAAGTCAAATTAGTTTTTTTGGTCTTGAGTAAAAAAAAATTTTGAGTTAAAGATATTTGGCTACGTAAAATTACATTATTAAGATGCACGCGCGCGCGCGCGCGCGCGCGCACACACACACACACACACACACACACACACACACACACACACACACACACATATTTAATACAAAATTCTTTGCAATTTATTCCAGAAATACTTTGCAAGAAATTTTGTGGACTTCGTTTATATTTTCAAAGAGAAGAAAAAAGGGCAAGATTGCCTTCAGGTTCAGCAGTTCTGGATATTGCACCAAAAAGGGTGCATTATCAAAGACTGCTGTTCCTGAGAGATACAATTTATGTAGGCTGCTCAGAGTCTAATTTAGATGAATCATTCACGACTGATGTTGGGTGCTCAGAACCAATGGTATATTTTGCTAAAATGTTTTTAATTCTTATATAATGCTTTTATTTAGTTGATGAATAACTTATATGTATATTTAGTTATAATTAGGCTTATCATTGACCTTTAATTTTTGAAATTGAATGATAAAAGAGCCGGCCAAGAAGTGAATTGAAATAAAATGGATAATTAAATAACATCTAATGTAAATGAATTTTATTAAATACATCATTAGTGATCATATTATCATTAATTAACTGTATACCAATAAATCGATTAATATTAGAGAAGGTTCTAGCATTTAATCTCTTAAAGGAGCTGAGTGGTACCTTTATTCTTAACAAGGGCATTTTTATGCCTATTTAAATGTATCCTTTGATTAATATTTCAATGTATAGTGAAAATATAATTATTTTTAGATTTCTGTGGAGGAAATAGAAGAAAGCTTCGGACCGGAGTCTTTCGAGCAAAATTTGGAGTATATTCAAAAAGAAAATTGTCCAGAGTCTTCAGCAACCTCTCAGCAAAAAAAGATCTGCAGCCCAGGAATTTTACACCAAGGTCCTCCTCCCAAAAGACGGCGACACACATATGTGGTGGAGGAGATATTAAAAATGGTGTCAATGGAATTTAAAAAAAAAAGTGAAGCTTCGGAATTTGTTCCCCATCCTGTGGGACAACTTGTTGTCCCCATTTTAAAAAAAACTGGCACCACCGTATGAGAAACATATCACCAGAAGAATTTTTGAACTCGTAATGGAGTTTGGAGAAATCCAACAAGATATTTTTTCGTAAATAATTTTTTTTTTTTAAATGTTGATGTGAAATGTTTACTTTTTGTGAATTATAGTTGATCATATTGAATCTTTTGATAATAGTAAATTCTTAATCAATCCTTATTAACAGCCTCTATATAATTTAAAAATTTTAACTCCTATGTTAATGTGAAAGTTAATAAGGATTAATTCTAACCTTGAAATAGTTATCATATAGTACATTTGAGGGAATCCTAAGATATCAATGATTCTGCTGCTGTTTCATCTTTTTAATGTAAAAAAAATACTTTTTCTATTTAAATGGTGCATAGTGAGAAAATGCTTCAAAAATTAAGCACTTTTTTACGTATGTGCGCCTGTTTATTTTCTAAGCATGGGATGTTCTCTGTTTATTATAAAGCTTTTTTTATTGAAATTTTTAAAATTAATTTTAACTGTGTATCTTTGAAATTTTAAGTTATTACTGCAATAACATAATAATTTTAATACTTTTTAATTTCTGCAACACTGCAAGAGCATCTATTGTAAAACATATTTGATTTTGAAAAAAACATAAAAATGATCATACTTTTATCATTACCAACAAATTAAATCACCTTTTGTACGATTAACAATAAAATTCCGGCTTCTTTTACAACAGTTTTTCTTTTAAATTTAACAAATTACCAGTTAATTTGGAATGATACATCATTTCTGATTATATATTGGGATTGAGAAAGATCCATAGAAACACATTAACAAAGATTTGAAGGATTAAAAAACAACAACATGTAGTTGAATTTTTTTTAAAGAGTAATTTTTGAAGCTAACGTGAGACTAAATACTGAATTATCTTAAAATTAAAAAAAATATTTATTAAATGATTTGCACAGATACAGATACAGTAAAAAGTGTTTTTGCTTATTAACATGTCATTATTACTGCAAAAATTAACAAAACTGTTACTAAGAATAGCAAAAAAATACCTTTATTATTTTACAAAATTCATTGTTACAAATTTTAATAACCATTACAACCAGTTGAATGATATAATAAATGACAATAAAATCGACACTATTAGGAATGAAAAAGACATTCAAAGGAAAAATTGCAGGAAAAACATTTTCAAATTCGATAAATATACAACTTGTCTTATTTTACAATCCTTATTATATTCATTGTATTAAGTACTCTAAAGATTAAATTTGAAGCCGAAGTGATTTAATTTCAACTAATTCAATAACTTTTTAACTGAAAATAAATATATCAATAGAAGTAGGAACTTATTACTGAATAATGGAATTTCATTGTACAGGCTTCATAATTTATCTGCAAGTTCCAAGATAGCAATAATAGTTGTAATTTTTTAAATTCAAACTATCATGGGCTTTTCATACATTGAAAGCTAATGAAATCACTAAAAAAACAATTTATCCCATATTTAATAACAAAAACAAAACTTACTGAAAATGAGTATAGCAAGTAAAAACAGCAATAAAAAAGTTTTATTATTTAAAAGTTTTAATAAATGAAAATTTAATAAATGCCAATTGAATAGTACAATATTTACAATAGACAACAATACAATTGATACTACTTAGAATGAGAAAGAATCATATTATATATACATAATTTTAAAAAAATTATGTAAAAAGCATATATCTTTCTGCCATTTAACGGCACCAACTCCATTAAAATATCTATAAAACGTTTTACGTATATCTTTAGCCATTTGCCCAGGGTTACCGTTTCTCTTTAATAATGGAACAAAGGCTTCAGATTCATAATGCCTCCAGTAGTCCTTTTGAATTCCTTTATTCTCAATTAATTCTATATCAATACTACAGGGTGGTACATAGATGTTAGAATTATTAGAGATTAAAAAGTTGTGTAGAACACAACATGACAATACTATTTTTGTAGCATTCATTGGAGTTGTTAGAATTTTCTGCTTAAAAATTTGAAATCGGGCAGCAAGAATTCCGAATACATTTTCTGAAACCCTCCATGCTCGAGACAAACAATAATTGAAAATCCTTTCCTCTTCATTCAAGCCTCTGCCAGGATGAGGTTTCATGAGATTGAATGACAGAGGAAAAGCATCATCAGCAACAATTACATAAGGCACTTTAGTATTAGTCAATGGCAAAGTATTAGCCACAGGAATATTCAATGCATTTTTATCCAGAGCTGACTTTAATTTATATTTTCCCCATACACCCCCATCACTAATTCTACCGTTTGTCCCTACATCTACAAAAAGAAATTTTAAATTGTTATCAACTAAAGCCATTAATACAATACTAAACTCCCCTTTGTAATTGTAGTAGAGTGAGGCAGAGTTTGGTGGGGGAGCAATTTTTATATGTTTTCCATCCAGAGCACCAATGCACTGAGGCAATTGCCACATAGTATAAAAATCAGCGCTCACAGCTTCCTATTCAGTCTTTGTTGATGGTACATGCAGATGATTTGGGCTTAACACTTTTACAAGTGCATTGCACACCAATTTAATAATGCCTAAGGAAATTCAAAAATAGAATTTGAAATATTTAAATTTTAAGCTATAAAAATGATATAGGGAAATACAAATAAATTCAACATACCTGATATAGTGTTTTGGGCAATTCGAAACTGGAAAGATAGGGAGCTTTGTGTTTCACCTATAAAGGTAAATGAACATAAAAAACATGAAGCTAATTTGTATTATTTCATTAACACAATATAAAAATATTATATGCAACATACAAATAGAATTTGTGGTTTTCATCCAATATCAGAAGATACCCTCATCTTTAATAACTACAATAATGAAATTTAAATTTTTGAAAATTATTTGCAAGTATTTAAAAAAAGTCAAATATGCTATTTCAGTTATGTTATGTAAAGATGGAGAGAAAAAAAACCATGTATTTTTGGGAAAAAAACTGGATCATGAGAGATAAAGTTAAGAAAACAAATATTTGTTATTTAAATATTAAAATGCTTTTTGTCTTTTTAATGTAAAGAGTAATGTAATAAATGAAAAAAAAAAAAAACTCACCAGATGCAAGGTATCTCAGAGTCACAGCAAGTTTTTCTCCTGGAGTGATGGCTATTCTCATGATCGCATCTCTCCCAGAAATATAAGGAGATACCAACGATAGAAGATACTCGAATGATGCTGTGTTCATTCTTAGTCATCTTCTATAACCTTCAGTATCCTAAACTGAAAAATACAATTCTAATTTTTAAAACTGAACTACTTTAAGATAATTATCCATGCACAGATTTATTAAATGTAACATTATTCTTAATGATTGAATGGTTTAAACATTCAAACAATATCAATTCTGTTCATTAATACCAAATGTGCTAATAATTAAATATTTAAATTCCTTAAAAGTGAATAATCAATAGACAAATCTGGAATGCATATCTTAGGTATTGCAAATAAATTAATTAAAAGATTACTCAAATAAGCAAGGACAGTGCTTTTTCTAAGCAAAGATAATAATAGAAATTCATTTTATAGCTGCATCATTCCGTAAAATTATGAAACAATTTATATAAAAAATGCAAGCTAATTTTTTGCTTACCTGCAAAGCCAATTCTCTCATTAGATTTTCATAGCAGCCTTTCTGTCTGCGTCTAAGCAGCTATTTCCGCTACCACAATTTTCTTTTCGATTTCTCTTTTTCTTTTAGCACTGTTCCCAGGATGATGCACAATAGTGCTGTCTCAACAAAATCCATTTTGCACCGAGAAATCCAAGTAACAGAATCCCGCGAGTTATGAAATGAGAAAACTGCAGATATTCACTAAGTAGAAGCAGTGAATAAAAAGCGATAAATACACCATAAAGTACACCTTTCTTTTTAGGTTTACCAGACAGCAAATGCTCAAGTGACGTAACTTTTGTGGTAGTTTGTCCACGTAGTGAAGACGGTATTTGGCCTTATGTATAAATCCTCGCTGAATTCTTTACATTTTTTTCTATACATTCCCCCCCCCCCCCCCCCCAAATAATGATGGCGAATAAATATTTTCGTACGATGTTTCTTTTTCAAACAGCAATCGTAATTAATTATGGTATACAAGATTGTATTACAACTCTATCCGATCTTATAACTTTTATAAAACAAGATATATTGTTTTATAAAAGTTATAAGATCGGATGATTAAATACTATTTAGACCGTGTTAAAACATTTCCATTTTTTCACTTCTTTTAAAAAATTACTTTTAAACTTTAATTTTAATTATTTTTTTAACGTGAGATATCGAAAGAAACAATCTGAAATTACAAATTAAATGTTTTGTTCTTCGAATGTGTCAAAATTTACTACTTAATATAGTGAATAAAATACAGAGATGAAAATCCATACAAATATATGTAGTTTTTGAAGCTCGGAATGGAAAGGTGGAGGGTCTCATGACCTGCATCTTCTGACAACCCCTAGAGAGTTTAATCCGCCCCTGATTATGACAATTTCAGAAATACAACATTGGCATAACTTCCTTAATTTAAATAAAATTTGAGGCGTTTGTTTCACATGGATTTAATATATATCAGTAGTATTTACTCGAATATATAAAAAACGTAATTTGAAAGAAGAATGATCTTTCTAGCAAGCAGTGTAAAGAAAAGCAATCAGGGAATAATACTATATATCGAATTAGATAGCATCAGGCGTTCAGCAAGGTCAAATATTCTCTGGGGCATAGTATTATTTCTTCGCATCAATCATTGCATTTTGCTTTAAAAAGTGTTATAAAGGAACTAATGTTTTATCTATAAAATCTCAGTTAAGCTACTGCTTCCAACAGATATTTTATAAAGATAGAAGGGGATTTAATTACTTGGGAAAATTTATTATATTCGTTTGTTTCCCTATCATGACGCTAGTTGAATAAAGCTATGTCAGATACCTATAAACAGCATATGAACTAAATAAGAATATTTAGGAGATTAAGTAAGGACTTCAGATTGGAAATAAATGATACATAGAATGTACAAGGCTTATATATGTCAATCAAATTAATTTATTTTCATATATCTTAGCAAAACTAACTTCACTCAAGGCAAGATTAAGCTCTTTCGGAGCCTTTAAATATGATTAATTTCGGAAGCACCTTTTTCCCTCTCTTATTTTCTGAAAAAAAATATTAACATTAATTTCTTTTTCTATACAAAAAATTTTATGTAGCAAATTCTGATAAACTGACAAAACATTTACTTACGGGTTTCTTTCGAGAGAATTGGTATCAGTAAATCGCATGAAACACGAATTTATAATCAGTTATAAATAAAATGTTAAGAAAATTACCGCAGTCTAAATACCATTTATTTAAAGCACTGGATATTTTTGAAAATTATAAGTTGAATTTTAAACAACATAATATAAAACTTGCAGGAAATAATTAATTTAGAATGTTCATATAATATTCTAAAATTTAAATAATATTTAAATTTAATTTGAATCAATTCGAGAGCATGGACTTTGTAAATTAAATGAAAGCATAAATGTAATATACTCAGAAAATATTGCAAAAAAAATGTTGCAAAGTCTATAAAATTATGTCAAATCAGTTACTTTTGCTCCAAAAGTTGACAACTGATTAAGAATCGTCAGGTTGTATTGTTAAAATTCCGTAGTAGTCCTATAGGATCAATAATGTTTTTATTACTTTGGTTAATATAAGTTACAGTTAGAGAACCGCAATAAATATTCCCCGACCAAGTAGTACTGATGGGTTGTGAAACATTGCCAAAGTACACAACTAATGGCGTTTTGAATGACAAAATTTATTCGCTTTTACTGATAAAAATGAAATGAAAGATTATTGGATGTTCCTTAGCATCAAAAGAAATTCGTAGTATGGTATTCATAATTTAGAACTTGGACAAGTCGAAAATTTTAAATCAAGAGACAAGAAAAAAAATTAAAATTACGGACTAATTCAATTTTTTAAAATTATTTCCAAGTAAAAACTAAAAATTGCCGAAAATTATTTAATTTGAGACTTGTTTCGTCTGTTAAATTCGTCTGAAATTCGTCTCCTCAATTATCGTAACTGAACAATATTTGGAGTCCTTAATTACATGAGGCATTAAAAAATATCACATTTTAAGGATATTTTGAACTCGTTAGGTTTGAATTGTAGTGTTTATTATGAAGTCTTGAAGAGCAATTGTTGTATTAAGTGTGATGTATACTGTTTATTAAAAAATATTTACTATTTATAATATGGATTATTTAAAAAAATGATAAAAATATTTTAGTTATAATTTATAACTTTACTTATTAATGTTATTTACTATTTATTACTTAAAATACAAATCTTGAATTAGTACTGATATAAATTAACCAAGACCTATATAACTGACTTTTACAAAATTTACAGAAACATTTCTAATATGATGTCGCTATCTGCTGTTCGTTCTTTATTAATCATGCAACATAATTTGGTTTCTATTATTTTAATATCATTTATTCTCTTTCCACAAATAAAGGACCGTGACGGATTGGCGATAAGGATTCACATATTGTCTATGTTATATCAAAATATCTTAAAAGAAATTATCTCAAAGATTTTTTAATATGAGGCACTTCTAAGTTAGCTACATATGCTCTCAAGCTGTTGTATGAGTTTTGTGATTTTTGAATGTTGTCATAAAATGCTATATGTCTTTTGTGATTCCAGCTGTTCCATCAAAATATTGTTCGTTGTACAGAATATCTTTTTTTTGAAACACGACATTTTGATATAAAAACAACAATATGGGTCTGAGAATCGCGGATTCGAGTCCCAGCATCGCAGAAAATCTGTCGTTCAGGTAAGTAAGGCACATTTTAGCTATGATGGCCAATGTCAAATGCCCTTTTGTTATTGGGGCTTGAAAATTCGGAGAATAGGGTACTTGTAGGCATAAACATCATTAAAACAGGCATTAAAATTATTTTATTATTATTCTGTAAGTTGCATCGCGCCAAATGTGAACCCGAAAATATTGGGAGTTCGCATTTGTCAAAGAATGTTCAGCACTAAAAACAGAATTAATTTTACATACAGTTTGAAATTTACTATATATTTAGATTAATTTCTTTTTATCTAAATAATGCTAGTAATAAAGAATGGCAAAACTTCATAGCCGAGATGTACTCATCTCGGTTCCAAAAAGTTACATTTTCACTGCATCAGAAGCACCTACCTTAGTTTGATTCTATTTCCGTCCTATTTAGAAGCAACTCGGGAGAGTTTTTGAAAGGAGACCGTAATTCTGAAATATGGTCAGATGAACAGACAGCACCTGAGCCATCGTCAGCCTCTCCAAGCTTCTGCGTTTCTCCTGCGGGAGGGCACTTTTCCCTCAAGCCTCCTCACACGACGGTTCTTCGATGAAATTCAGTTTTGAACCTGGAATCCTCCGACCTCGAAGCCGAGATATTACCACAAGATTGTCTAAGCTCCCGAAGCAACCGGTATTAGTAAATAGTACTGGAGTGATCTTTTTTCATAACTCCAGACTTCATTCGGTGAAAGCGACAATGGAAGTGTTCGACACACTTGGATGAGAAGTCTAATTTCATCCACCTTACTCTCCGGACATCACGCCATCTGACTATCCGTTTTTTGACCAACTGTGTGAGTGACAATTCTGCTACCGAGATGACGCGCCTCAGATAATAGTTCAATTTATTAGCTATAGAGACAAGAACTTTTACAAATTCGCTTATAATTCTTTGGGTACATGTAATTCAAACAATGGGAGATTATTTTGTCGACTAAAACGGGCTTGAACAAAATTACTTGATCGTTATTTCTCACTGACAAAAATGGCACGAACTTTTTTTGCGTAGCTGGAATTTAATTAACAACAGTAGTTTCTTATTTCGGTTCACTTTATTTTTTATTATTGCATTCTAATCGATATCGTCTAAACTAGAATTCGAGTATTAAAATAAATTGCCTTTTTTTTTCAGTCTTAATTTGAGAAACTCGATAGTCTGGTGGTAAGGCTTCGACTTCAGAAACTCTTTGAAAATTCAAGCATCAATGTCCGATTCCACTGCATTTCTGTCATGTATTTTAACCTGATCCATATGAATTCTACTGCAGATCCCTAAACATCCTTGGATTCCAGTAGCATTGAAATTTGGATTATCAGACGATAGTTCAGGTGTCTTATAATATCTGATCACAGCTCAAAATAACGAGGTTCTCAAACTAGTTCCAGAACAGTGGAAAAAGGAAAGATTAATCTGATTAATTTATAACAAATCTCATTCAATTCCACAATAACCATTGCTCCACGCATACAGCTATCTATAAAAGCATTTTATTACCAACTTTGGTGATCTATTGATTACGTATTAACACCCTAGTCAACATACCTTATAAGTCATCAATGGCTCTTCTGAAAATATTTCCAGTATCTATAAATTTAGTATAAAGAAAACATACCTAATTTTATCCGTGTAGTTCAAGGAGTGTTTGAGTTAACGTGTTTACAGATATAATTAAAAAAATCGGTAATAGTGAGATTTGAAACGTCAAAACCTGAAGCTGCAATTTTTTTGACAATTAGGAGTAAAGAAACTGCTTAAAAAAACTGTCATGCATTTCTTTTGATTTCGTAAAAATACGAAATAAATATTCAGAGATGTAAAATGAGAGGTTACACTTTTTTAAACCATTTCACGACAGTTAAAAATGAACCAATTTATTATGGACTTCTATATTTTCGTCTTAAAAATGGTTTTTTTGCTGTTTTCAATATATTTTGGTTTCTCATGTTAGATTTTCTATTTGCATTATCTAATGAAAACAGTTTCCCAAAATTTCGATCGCAGTTCGTTCTGATGCCTTGAAGACTGTAAAAAAGGGTTAATTCTATATTATCTTTCTTTATATGTTATAACTGTTTTTATAAACACGATTTTTAATGCGTTTGTAGATTTCTAATGAAAAACAAAATACATTCAGAGAAATTAAATCCAAGCAACCAAGTTTCAATTTCAAGAAAAGAAATCAAATTGCTAGGATCAAAATCCAGACTATCCTTCGAATAACTGTTTACGTGAACTTCGGTGGTCTTTATTTGACGAAGCCGATTTACTTCATTTTTATTGTTAGTCTATCTTATTTAGCTTATCTCTTAAAATGTGCTTTAAGATAAGATTCGGAGACTGAAAATTGAAACGGATGAGAACCAGTTTTTAACAGTGAAATATTGTTCCGAGCTACTGATATATTTTTTCTCTTTATATATTTTCCAGGGTGTTATTTAACTTTCAACAAAATTACCTCGTAAGCATCAACCATACGTGGCATTTTGATCACCGCAGGTGATAAAACCAAACTAGGTCAAATCGGAATCAAAAAGAACAATTCCTAATATCCATTTATACATAGTATTATTTGCAGAAATTGATACTCACTAGGAATATGCGTTGATTTTTAATTACATTTATTTCTAGTGAGACCTTCTGTCAGCGTGAAACATTATTTCGAAAAGAACAAATTATTTGTGTGAACTAACATATTTCATATTTACATAAGGCTATGTATAATTAAAAGTCGAATCAAACTGTCTTTTCATATCTTTAATTGTGGTTATGTATTGTACTTTTTGATAAAACGTTTCTTTTTAACTTCTCGTACAATACAAAGAAAAAAAAATATTAGAAACGTTAAAAAAAATGAGATTCAGACGACTTCCAGATTTTAAATCTCCTACAGTCCGGATACCACATTTTTGAAGTTATGCATGTCCGACTGTTACTTTGTCTGTAAAAGCGATAATGAAGAAAAGTTTTGAACTAAAGGGATGAAATTTGTGGTCTAGAATTTACATAAAGTTATAGATATATGTTAAATTTTGAATACAAGCCATTTATAGAAAGTTCTAGGAAACGCTCGCATGTAATTGTATACTGTAACTACAAAATTTAAAGATCAGATAACTAAAATGTGGTATACAATTTTTAGCATTTAAAGTGTATATGGCATGAAAATATTGAATGAAATCCGTCAAAAATCTGACCATCTGTTGATCTATACATTCGCATGCACGGTATGAGATATGAACGCAATAACTTACAGAAATAAAATTTAGTAACTTGATTTTGTTACTGACTTTGCAGTTCAACATCCACATATCGGTTTCAATTGATCGAATAAAGGGGTTTCAAACACAAACTCCGTTTTCTATTTTATTCTCTGTAATAAAAGTGCTCATGTTTAGGAAAGCTGAGCACTAGTAGCATTTCACTGCCTTACTCATGGTCTAGAAATTTTAAGAAGATAAGGGGGGGGGGGGTTAACACTTTCATTAGGGAATATACGAGACAGTCTCAGGAAGAAGAAGACTCCCGCTTTTTCAAATTATAAAAAACATTAATTAAAATATATTCATTCATTAAAATACATAGTGAGGGAGAGACACTCTCAGCACAGAAAAGAAGGAAGTAGGAAAAGGCAGTATGTGAACGAATTCAGTGCTTATATAGATTGATAGCGATATTTTCCTGCTTTATTTGATTTCAAGTGATAATGTAGCTTAAAGTTGTTGGTTAAATTACAGAAACTGGACAGAAAGAAACATGGATAAGTCAAAGATACTTATAACTCCTAATTTAAAGTGAATATTTGTATAAAGTAATTAGAAACTAATTAATTTTAAACGTGGATGTGGATAAATTGAATCTGTGTGAATATTTATAACCAGTTTCTGTTTAACTCAATACCTATCCTTTTTTGAAGTTATTGAAGTTATCCATGGGCTGTACAATAGGATTGGTAGAATTTTTTTCCTTGTCTCTTTATCGCTGTAAAGGTGTAAATTGGTGAAGACCATACTGAAGGAAAAAATTATATTGATCAACATCCTCCACTCTTATGCGGCATTGAGTAGTCAAAAAGGTGGCAAAAATCTGCTGTTTACATAAATTTTTGAAATTTAAAATATTCTGTGCCAGTTTAGCGTAAGCATCTTAAGAGTTAAAAAAAAAAATCTGTCTTTAACTTCAAGTCACATATTCTTTACAAATGTAAACAGCAAATGAGGCGGCGACAAAGGTTCGCCGATGGGGGAAATTCACCGAAGAACAATTTCAATAATTTGACTTCAAAATAACTCGGAATAATTAATTTTACATTTAATAAAAGAAAATTAAGTACAATTTAGTGTTTTTTATTCAGATACTCATTGTTACACTCATTTTTTTTCTCATTATTAAAAATTTGGAAAGATATTTTTAAAAAAAGAACTGTTCCGATTTTTTTTACTGACCATAAAAAGACTGTTTGAGTCTATTTTTGATGAGATTTGTGAGATTTAATTGCACTGAGATCTAATTTTAGAAAAAAAATTTCGCCATATTTCATACCGGATTGTAGTATATAAATAGAAACACTGGTTGCAACACTAAACTATCTAAATTTGTTGTGACATGATCATGGAAATATTTAATCGAAGTTTAACAGGGAATAATTTTTAACTACTTTGAATTTGGTTCGAATTTAACACAATTCTTAATCTTCTGGATCTTCTTTTAATACTTATAAAATATTTCAGCTACAATCGAACAAGTCTACAGCAATTTATAAATGCCTAATATTGAATACTGATAACGTAAACAAAATATTGCTTTATAAGATGAAATAACTAAATCTAAAAATTAATAAAATGTTTTCTAAATGTTTTCTAAATAAAATGGTTCATTAATTTTTTTTGAAAGTAATCAATGCTTCTAAAAAATATAATTATATGTAAAGAATTAATGCATAAGATACTATCGACGCAAGAAAAAAATTAAATTTTAAAGCAATATATTTAATAGCACACCATTGAAACAAATATCTAGATTAAATAAAGATTTAGTAATTCCACCGTTTAAAAATACTTGATTCCTCAAATTACAGTTTGGATTCATGCAATTTAATTACTACTACACATAAATGATTTTTTTTATTCTGATAACTCGCAAGTAAATTAAATTTTTCATTTGTCTTTATAATTTTCCTTTATAATTTTAAGATAATTGTGTTATTGTGAAGATAAAGGAAAATATCAGAGAAAGAGAGCAACGAAGACGCATTTTGACAGTGAAGATAAACAATTTATTTAAAGCATGAAAATACATATGCATGTACTGAATAAACATTCAAAAAGTTCTGTGTGTTAAGATACATATAATCAAATGGATACTTATTTCTATTCATTTTCCTTAAAAATAAAGCAAGATACTGTCGAATCAATGCATTAAAGGCTAAAAAATTAAACTATTTTTAAAATTATCAAATGAGTAAGATTAAATTAGTAAAATTAATTATCAAATAGTAAAATTAAAAGTACTAGAATTGAAGAATAATCTTTGAAGTTTTTATGGTATCATAAAATTATGTTGAATTACAAAACAATAAAGTTATTCGAAATATTAAGTATCTTTAAAATATAAACAAATAATAATAGTGGAATTTGCACAAAAATAATACATTTCCATTGGGGTGGTTTAATAAAATTTGATAAATTTCAAAATCTTGATAATATTTAAATTTTGAATATTTCAAATGATTACATTCATCTAACGGTATTTACTCTAAATTTACTTAGATTGTAGAAAAAAAAAATACGTTAATAAAGAAGAAAAACAGAGAAATGAAAGCTCAAAGCATTATTAAAAAATTTAAAAAAATGAATATTTACAATGAATTAAAGAGTTCTCTTAACATGAGAACTATGTATGTACATTAGCAGTAGCAAATACAAGTGAATAGCACACAAGTCAACAAATACTTTCTTCTCAGATGTATATAACACCCGCAAATATGTAAAATACTTAAAATCATCGATTAAAATACTGATCAAACTAAATCTCATTTTTCCAAACTGAAAGAAACAACCTAGAAGATATGGAAGCAGAATTTTTATATCAAAAACATGCAATAATATAAATTTTCACAGAATTTAAACACACACTTCGACATTAATACAATATTGGAGTACTACCATGAAATGTTCTATTCATTTTCACCAACCGTGAAAAAAGAAACAACTAGAAAGTATCCAGTTTCATCAGCTTCTTTTTTTCGTGCTTTGGAGCAGAATGTTTGCATTCAAAAAAATGTTATCAAGTCATATGCTGAATGTCATATTAAACAGTAGTCTACTGCTTGAGATTTTTCCATAATCAAAAGAATTTGACAGCTACTGAGTGGTGAGAAAAGCAAGAAAGTTCTCTGCTTCATTACATTTGTACAGTCATATAATTACTTGCTTAATTATGGAAATAGTCCACAGCATATACACCGGAATAGTCTATTCCAGTATCCCGACATGCAGACTTTTATAAAAATGTAATCAAGTCATTTACCGCATGTCTTGTTAAGCAGCAGTCCGCCGCTCTGAAATGATTTTTTATTCGTGGTTCACATTCGATGAGTAGTGAGACAAGCAAGAAAGTTTTCAGCACCATTATATTTGTGCTATCATATAATTTCTTGCTTAATTAAAGAAAATATCCACAGCATCTGCTCAAAATTGTCTTTAATTTCGATAGTTTCGTCAAGAGTCTATGAGCTGATGACATGGCAACATTGTTCCAATTATAAAAATGTTATTAAGTCTTTCGGTGAATATAATTTTTATAATTTTTAGTTGCTCTGTGGAATCAAAAATGAAACTCAGTTTTATTACTGGACTGCTTTAGCTAGTAGTAAAAAAAAACGAAAATGACAAGTGTGTGCCCATCTTTATCTTCTGCTTTTAAGAGAATGTAAATGTTTCCCACAGCAATACAAGTAGGGACTTCTAACTGCCATAATAGGAACTAAATATTCCCGAAAACCTCAGGTCCCACCACTTCATTCCAGATCGCCATAAGCTCGTCTAGGGAATAAAATTGGCAGGCGCTGGCAAATCTTATTCTGGAACTCAGATTAGTTTCCCTTATAATGCGCTGGTGACTTTTCCAATGATTTATCGATCCGTCGGAGTTGAAGACAATGAAATCCTTCAGGCTCGCTGTTTCATGCATAAGGTCAAAGTTTATGATATAGAAGTTGAAGATTTCGGAAGAAATTGTGTAAACACATTCGGCAAGTTCTTTTTTAAGTGTTACAGGGATGCAGATATCCCTTAGTTTATCTTCAGCCTCGTATTTAGATATTTCTGTAACAATTGGACAAGTTGTCATACTCGACTGAGCTTCAGGATTTGCAATTTCGAAATTCATGTGTCTGTGTAAATCTTCAACCTTACGCTTAATTTTATCCAAGTCTGATATTAAAATTGCCCCAGAAACAAGTGTGATTTCTCTAAGTGATGCAACATTCCTGATTGAGCAAACTGGAGGGATACTCATTCTTTTTTACTTTATTGGAATCTGCAATAAAAAATAAGTAAATAAATAAATAAAACATATTTGTAACTTATTTCTCATATATTAGACATAATATTAGTTGTCTTTTATAATTAATATGTAAAGGAGATGAAAGTAGAATAATAAAGCAGTCGCATAAGCTTGAAAAGAAATCTAGTGAAGCATGCAGGGATAAACAGAAAGAATAACGGATTGAGTAATAAAAAATATTTTGTTTTCTATCAATATTTTCTAATCAAAACTGAGCTGTTATGAAATATTTTATGCCAAATCTGACTGAATTCATTTTATTACATTGTTCGACTTTTCAATCAATATTTTATCTCATATGATTGTTTCAATTCTTAAACTATGTGCTACTTTTAGGATAAAGTTTTTGAAAAATAAAATACTTGTAATTTTGAATTTTTGAACTAAACACATATAAAGCATAAGTATACCAGTTAAAAGACAATAGTTATTTGAAATTAGAATAAGTATGGGGGTATTTTGAACAAAAAAAATCATCTTCTAGTTTAGAAATTTATCCAGTTGTTTGTACAAATTCTTGCAGATAAGAAATATATTTGATAGGTCCTAAATTAAAAAATAAGCTGTATATCTTTTGAATCTTCAAATATTAAGCTTTAAATGATTAATAACATGAACATATTAATTAATTTCGTATTGTTGAGCCTGAAAACAGTTTCCAAATATTTCCAAAGGAATCGCTTATTCTTCAATTCAGGAACAGTTGATCATATTGGAAAATTACTACACGAAATTTGAACGAAAAATATAATTTAGTATCTTTATTAATAGTATAATAAACAGTTTATGGAGCTGAGTCCACAAACAAAGCCATTCACAAAGCAGCCCGAGTTAGTGTCATCTGGTGCAATGAAAGAAATTAAAAATACACCAAAATTTTTAATAGCTGAAATGCAGTCTTAAAAGTCTCTAAATGTTTTAACTTTCTGTTTGGATGAGATTCGTTCTTTGCCAACAATTGATATTCTAGTTTTGAAGCTCAGTTTTATAATAAATTGCCATGAATAAAAAGAAAGACCTTATTTTTTTTTAACATACCCAAACTTTTCCTAAGCATATATACCGAAATGTTGCGATGTATCAACTATATTACTCATGAATGCCAAGATGATGATTAGGAACGAAAAACTGTGCATGGAAATAATTTCACAAAATTTTTATTTAAGAACTTACGAATTAATTTTGATTTGTAATAAATATTTTATTATTTATTATTTAAATATTTATTTATTTGTTTGTAATAAATTGATAAAACAAACATACTGAAAACTAGCTATCGGCTATTTAAAAATCATCTGACTCAATTGATATCCTTATTTAAGATAAAATTGTTTTAGATGATAAAATTATTTTGAATATTTTACAGAAAAGTAATTTTTATATCAAAAATATTAAATATGAAAGTATTTTAATCATGAGCAAGGTTGGGTATATCAGCTAGTATTTTAATATATCTCCATATTTTATGCATCCAATGAATCCCAAAACAATCATTTTTGGAGCAATGCCAGACTATCTGTGAATACGATTATAATTATATGTAAAAAATATAAAATCCATTATTAATTCTCAGGACAAGTCAAATAACTGTTTTGTTGTAAGTTTCTTTGATAACATCTGAGCCATTAACAATCTACTGTTGAAATAAAAATCAGAGGTTCTCTAATATAAAATTATAATTAGAGATGTAATTTGTTCTTTTGGCGTGAAATTTGCATCTAAATATAGTAAAGTAACAAAATAATAAGCCAGATGATACTTAAAAAATACTCCTTTGTAGCTCGAAATTTTAAGAAGGGGCGATACCCAATTAAACACAAACGAGATGAGCAACTGGATCAGTGAAGCTATTTATTAATGAAGCTATTTATTTTATTAATTGTTATTTATAAACAAATAAATTGTTTTTATGAATATATATGGTTGTTATATAATTATATGTTACCTATACGGTTGTGTAAAAATTATCTCCTCAACATTTTGATATATTGCAAGCAACTGTAGCTAATAAAAATGTTTAAACTCCATATAAATCTAAGTTGTAAAATCGGTATTCATTTAGCCTGTTCGTTTTTCTGTTTTAACCTGTTCCTGTTCAGTAATACATATGTATATACTGAAATACGCCTTATAATGGAAGTGCATAAGAAAATCGAGAGCAAAACATTTTTTTCATGGTCTTCAAAGAACTTGAAATCAGTTTGATAGCTGAGGCAGAATAATTCTTAAGCGTTTGTTTATGAATTAATTTGTAGCTTGTATAACAACGTAACTGCTCGAGTTTTTCGAAGCTATCGAAATTCGAAGACCAATGCAATAGTGCATCAGTGTATTTTCTGGGTATTCAAACTAAGAAAAAAATTTTCATACCACTTAAATCACTATTGAACGGTTAGAATATACTTTCAATTCTAATAGTACTGTATAAATTTTAGAACAGCCTTGGTACAACATAAGTATTTAAGACATTAACAAAAAGCGTTTTTTTTTTCCAACTAAGAATAAAGTTGCTGAAATTCAGGAACCAATATTGAGTAGTTTAAAAATATATAACAAAGATATCCAAATCATGATTTAAAATATTTCTTACCAATTGAACCACTGCTAAAAGGACAGAATATGCTGGCAAGTTTAATAGTACTATCTGTTTTTTAGAACAGCATTGGTACCTACAAAAAAAAAAAAAGGACAAATAAATAATTCAGAGCATAGCGGCCTATTTTACTGTGAATGAAAAATAAATTCTATAGAAGGATATCTAAATATTTTAATAAGCCCTAAACTGCTCGACTTTTTACTTTGTAACAAATGTTGAATATATTAATTTATATGAACGTAAGGGAATAGTTTTTTTATGTACTCTAATTTTCTTACTAAGCAATTTAATATGTAAAGTGTAAACAGCTTTATTAACCGATTATTAAACTATTTTAACCGAAATAAATCTTTAAAACCTTGATTTACCTAAGGAATAAGGACTGTGCATAATCAAATTACTTAATAGAAAATGGCTTAACTACAATTAATAAAATATTAATAAGAACTTACCGTATTAAAAAAATACATTGTAATACTCAGCTGTGCTGAGAGTTCATTAGTCTAAGATTTCTTTAAATTTTTCGCAATCTGTTTTCGTAAGGGTCCCTTTCTATTCTGATAAAAAAAAAAGTCCCAAAACTGGAAAATAAAAAAGGTTCCATGATCACAAACGATCTCCAAAGTTTTGCTCTAGTGAATAAAATCTTCAGTATAAATAGAAATGTTCAAACAATATGTTATTGCAGCTAAATCATTTCAAAAGCAGGTAAGCATTTAAAATCAAATCCCAAATTATTCTTTAGATGTGGATGAAAGGAATAAAAGATTTCCCTAGATTTAAACTTTTTATTTCATGTGTAATGTTTGCACTTATTTTAATTCAAAATTATTATGATTTTCATTTTTTATATGGGAAAATAGAGTAAAGAATATTCCATTAGATTTCATTAACACTTTTCCTAAGAGATTTTACATTCAGAATATAAAGATTATTTCATAATGTTTCATTTTGAATGTTTTG
>JAPMOR010091706.1:35077-48344 GCA_026543865.1 Argiope aurantia | reverse complement strand
TGCTTAATATAACAAGTGCATTTAAGCCTTTTGAACACATGTTTGATCGAAGATAATTCTTCATCAATTTTAATTTGCTAAAATAGCGCTCTGCATTTACTACAGTAACTGGTAACGTAAAGAAAAGTTTTAAAACAGTTAATACATTTGGAAATGACTCATAAACAAGAGACGCACCTCCGATCGGCTAAATCGCTGTCTTCGTAACAACGGGCTTGTTTAAGTTCCATAAGAAACAACACAGAAATAACTCATTATAATTATTATTTAGTAGATATTGCAATATGTCTTGTGCATTATTTTTATCTCTTTCATTCAAAATCAAATTCTGTAGTAAACAAATTTCCTGAATTAGGTTTTCATCTACAGCTTTGTTATAAAACTTTACAAAGTTTTGGGTATATTCCTCTAATTCATGTTTTTCAAAAAATTTTATATCAGTGACTGATTTGAAATCAGAAATAATATTTGGTATACTTCTAAATCTATCTTCTATTTGTAAAATAACATTATCAATTATAGTGTTAAAAATAACACCTAAATTCCTCTACCGGGTTTATTTATAACTTCCTCTTCTTCTAATTCGGAATATAATCTTTTTCTTTTTCGAATTCGTTTTACAGGTAAATGTTCTGCAATGTTCAAATTATGTGCTAGCACTTTTGATTCGTCTAAAAATGTGTTAAATCTTGTTCTTAAATTTTGGATTTCTGTTTTAATTTTATTTACTAAATTGAAAGCCGAATCAAGAACAATTGTTTTTGTTTGAAATAGTTTATTGATAGTATTTATTTTCGACAATATTGCAAACCATACTATTAAACATAAAATAAATGGCATTTCTTGAATTGAATCTAATAAAATTTTAGCTTCGAATACCGCTGTATTATCGTTACTTACATGAATAAATTCTTCTGTTTTAAGTATTTATTATTTTGTTTATATGATCCATTAGCACAGGATCGTATTTACTTAATAACTCGATTAAACTTTAAAAAAATTCCATTATTAGACTTACCTATTATTTCGTGCGTTCCTCGAAGTGGAAGATTATTAAACGCTAAAATAGAATCACATCTACAATTCTTTGAAATAGTAATTTGAGTCGTACCGTTTCCTTACTTATATTAACATGATTTGTTTAACAATAGTCGAACATAAATTTTGTCGTTTTAATAATTCTTTCCAAGCAATAAACGAATTAATATGACAACTAGAGCGTTCATGATCTTGGATTACATTTGACAGCTTTCTCCAGTTATTATAGCCACCTATAAATCGTGTAGTTTGGTCATTTCCTCTTGTTTTGGAAAACAGCAAACAACAAAAACAAAATACGGAGTCTTGCGTCTTTGAATAAATTAACCAGCTGCGAATTGAATTTCACCATTTGGCATTTTTTAAATGTAGTATGTCGTGGAAAATGATCTACCTTCAGCATTTTTAGCAAAAACTCTTTTGCATTGTACAGGTCCGATTTCAGTACAAAACTTTCTAAATTTATCAGTTGTAATACTTGGCCATAAACCAGGATCATTTATACTCTCTTGATCATATTTGTTACTGTCATTTTCATCATTATTTTTTAATCCGGTCACATTTGTATAAACAAACGATTCTTCAACAAATCACCGTTTCAACATTTTCATTGCTTGACTGTGTACTTTGCGCAGAAATTTCTTCTCCAGTTGAAGTTAGAAGAATTACTTCGCAGCAAAGAAAACAGATCTATTTTTGACTTCTTCAAGTTTAACTTTTCTTCTTTTCTAAAAATTTTCTTTTTTGACGCCCAGAGGGATATTTCCTTGGCGTGGAGCAAGATAACTAGATAATTTTGTTTGGATTTTAACCCAATTGGAATATGCTGTAAGAAATGTAAAAATCTAGGATGAGTTCATAAATGGGCCATCGAACTCACAGGGGGTGGAAATGGTAGGGGGTTTCAGTTTCATTTTGCTATAACTTCCTTAATATTGAAGATAGGAAAATGAATCAAATGAGCCGCTTTAACACTTCATTCAGATGAACAACATTTGTAATTAAAGTTTTTCGATTGCTGCCATTGCTTCGAAGTTAGGAGCTAAAAAGTGATCTTAAAGTCTTCATTTTGAATCTTTCTAATATCAACAATTTATATTGACAGCTTTGAAAAAAAAGGCTGTCTGTCCGGCTGTTTGAGTACAAATAGACTCAATAATTACAAAACGCAAAAAAGGTATGCAAAAAAATTTAGTACACATTGCACTCAGATACCATTGGTAACTAAAAAATAATCTGAAAAAGTGAACAAAAATTTCCTATATAAATATTGCACTAAAAATTTTAAAACAAGTAAAAATGGCTCGATACAAACCCTCCTCTCAAATGCATTTCATAAATTTACATCTGATTTGTTGAATTCTTAGGAAGACATTAAATTTAAATTTCACTTTTCTTACCTTTGATAAAAGTAAGAAAGTAAGTAAATTTTGTTTGAAATTCTTCGCCACTTGAGTCTAGAAAGAAATCCCCATTCTATAGCGAATATTTTTTAAAGATTTTTAAACACTCTTACAATTTAGAATTTTATTTTGAAATAAAAGGGCTTTATAATAGGCACATGTTTGAAAATTCAACTCATATTTTGCATAAAACAAACTTCCAAATATAATGTTTACGGTATAACTCAAACATAATTGAAAAGCTTTATGTGTAATATTTCAAAACATATAAAAACAATAATCTTCAGATAATGGAGTCAAATAATTTTTTAGAGAAAATTATTCATATCGCAGTGAATTTTAGCTAATTCGGAAGTTATTTCCATCATTAGTACCCATTATCGTCGGAATATTTCGTATACCCTTTAGCCTATTAATCTATTCACGATTTTAAGACAGTGCAAAAAAGTATCTTCAGATAAATTTAGTAACTAATTACTTCTGAATTCTCAATACGAGCAAAATTGTAACTGTCCTTATGTAATAAATTTGTAAACGGTAATCAAATTTGTTCCATACGGCTAATTTTTTAGAAGAGTGTTTTGAAGCTTTAAGAACTACTATTGAAAAGCTCTGGGGTGTATGCGTGTATCAAGGGTTTTTTACTGTCTGGATGTGTATGAAAATAAAGAATTCTCAAGATTGCAAATCAATAAAATACTAATCTGAGGCATAACGATTCACTTCCTTCCTCAAAATTTGTTTTATCATCAAATTAATAATAAACATTATTCCTTCTCTGCTGCAGCATACGGATAATGGGTTACTGTCAACCTGGTTAAAGCATGTTCTGTCATCGGATTGGAGGTAACAAGACTTCACAACATCGTTATGCCCACCGAGGGAGGGAGGACTGCGAGGATAGCTTCTGAAGATGTTCTATGTTGTTCATCAATGAAGTACACTAATGGCAAGTAATGATAGGAACAAATCTTTAAGAGAAACTCCCTCTCCGTGAAACCCAAAACAAAGCAAAAGTACAGGCACACTTGTAATTTTTTCTGGTTCTGGGAAAGAAATGGTGTAAAACGTTGCACTAAAGTAATTTTTTAAATAATTTTGTAAAATTTATAATTTTTTAAGAGAAATTATTTAAAAATATTCGTTTTCATAGAAGCGCATCTAATTTGTATTCTTTTTTTTCTTAATATAAAAGAAGTTTCAATTACTTTTTTCGAATTTTGGAGCCGGATTTTCATCGACAGCAATAAGTAAGCTATATTTCGAACATGTAGACAACGGAAACATTTCTCAAGTTTTGAAAATAAAGTTCAAAATGTCGCTGTTGTCATGTATTTTAATAGTTATTTTTAGTGATATAAAGTCTCAAATTTTTGGTTATTTTATCATTATCAACAAAACCCACATATATTACAGACATATTTTTAGTTTAATGTATATGAATCACACTAAGATATAGTAGACATAACATAATTCACTCTCAAAATTTTAATTTATTTTTCAAGTCCGAAAATACTATCAAGGAGTGAATTGTGTATACAAGTGAATGTAATAACTTAAAATCACGGAGAACTACAAGTAAAAAAATTGATGCAGCCTCTTATTATCCAATTTTACACTGACCTGTTGTGTGCATTTTAATTCTAGATCTGTGTCAAAATTTGGGCGAAATCTGTCTAAAGCTCCGTTCCAACGACCAGTCGCCTTACAGACTAGGCACGCGTTACCCTGTTTTCCCTCTCTTGCGGTTTCCTGGGTTCCTTTGATGCCTGTCTCGTTTACTGATAAATTGTCAGTAAACAGGAAAAACATCAAAACACCCCAGAAAACCGCAAGAAAAGGTCAAGGGCAGAACGCGGGCCTCGTTGGTAAGGCGACTGGTAGCTGGAACGGGGCTAAAGAGTGCATTGGGTTGTTTTTTTTCACCATTGTTCAAACCATATTATAGTTTGTGTATTTTATAGATTTTTTTACATAGTGTGTTGATTACAAACATACAAACTATAAAAATATTTCTGATTATTCATTCAGCACAATGCGCGACGAACTAATGTTTCCAAATAAATTTATAGATGGAAGAACAAAGAACTGAAAGTTACCTTCTCTCAGTTGGAAGGAAACATCACACGGGCTGCGTCTACAGGGGCATTTTGCATAAACCATCTGGAGAGGCAGCTGTAATTACTCATGTATGAAATATTACCCAACACAAGAAAAACAACTTCGGGGAGAGGCCATTTAAAAGGCTTTCAACAAATTAAAACATCTGGACATTATTCTGGGATCTTTGTAAATATCCTGATACGACAGCCGATTTACAGGCATATGTTACTAGAAAGCTATAAATGTTTATCTATCGTCCTCGTAAAGGGAGGGCACGAAGTGAAAGATTGTGTTCGGAATGAAAATTAGCGTGATGGCAGTTTTACCTTTTAAGTGCTTATTCAATACAATATTAAAGTATATTAGCCAGCCAATTCCGAGAAAATGGCCTTCAAACTTTAAACACAGCTTTTATGCTAGTAATTTGCCACTTTCAATGAGCGTTCAAACAGCGCCAATAGGTAGGGCATATTTTTGCGAGGTCAAAGTTCAGTCCTGTGCAAGTTTTTGTAAAATTTCTTTTCAAAATTATTTCAAATTAAGTTAACAATTTACAAATAAATTCACTTAATAGGTTAATTAATATTTCTGCAAAAATAAATGTCAGTTTATGACACGATTTCAGGGAGATCTTCATCGATCATTCATACAGGATGAAAATACTAAAGAATTGAAGTGTTTATTTCTCCATAACATTCTTATAACTTAAAGGTAGGAAAGTAAATCAAATGAGTCGAATTAGCGTCTCATTAAAATGAACAACTTTTGCATATAATATTTTTCCATAGCAACAATTGCTTAGAAGTTAAGGCCTAAAACGTGATTTTCAATCCCCGATTTTGAATGTTTTTAACATCAACAGCTTAAGTTGTTAGTTTTGGAAGAAAAATTGAATTAACTTTTGGATTTTATTTCCTTTCAGTACTTTGAAATTATTTAAAAGCACGTGGACTAAAGATTAAGAACTTGAATAAAAGCAATTAAATAAAAATGAAAGCGAGGAAAGATTTAGTGGCAACATAACGTAAGGAATCATTAGCTTAAACATTTACAGAAGATTCGTGTATCTTTTTTCTTTGGAATATATTTTATTATATACTTTATTTTGGAAACAAAAATGTGAAAATAATATTTTATATTTGGAAACAAAAATGTGAAAATAATATTTTATATTTGGAAACAAAAATATGAATATATTTGTTTTATAATCAGGTAAAACAGGAGAATCATGTACCCACTTTTTCACTAAGGCGGGGAAAAAATCTAATCAAACCAATCAAACTCGAGAACCTAATATAATGAGTAATTAAGAAAAAAAATAATATAAAAGATTTAAAAAGTTACATCTTGGTGACCATTCTATTCTCCTATGTGGACATTCTTCCTTTCCAAACAAACAAAATTATTTATTAAAATTGTATTTTCTTTGTGATAATATAAATGAAAGCGAAATATCACGCATGCACTCACTGATTACTCCTTAGCTGATAAAAATATACTTGAAATTTGTCAAGCCCTTATTTCCAGGGTAGAAGACTTCTTCTTTAGATGTGATTAAATACTGTCGCTAAGATTTCATTCATATTTTGCTATCCAATGAAAATATTATCATAAAGCTGACTATTAGGTTGATTAAAACAATTTATTAACCGCATGTCAGCTATTTTGTCAAAGCGTAAAATAGGTTGCTGCTCAAATTTTGAATTATGTTTCGCAATGTCCAATATATGAAAAAAAATTGTGTATGTCATTATGAATTTTTTGTGCTCTAAACACAAATATTATTATTTAAATGCATTTTCTAAATGAGCATCGATGTTCCATTTCGCTGGTTTGATGTCTGTTGCATTACTAAGAACGTACTGTATTAAAAGTATTCTATGAGTTATTCTGTTATAGCTTTCACCTGAGAATGGGTGTTTGTAATAACTACACAATAGCGATTCATCTACCCCAAAAGATCAGCAACGTACCATGTTAACAGTACTAGTAGTCTATGGACTACGTTCGTCAATTGCATGCGGTTAAGATAAAGTTCACCAATGGCATGCAATTCATGCCCAAGCACCTCAGATTATTTTTTAATTGAACATATATTCCTTTTTTAATGGTTATAACTGAAATATTCAGAAACATAACAAATAAGATCTTAGTTTTGTTATTAGTTCATTGAAACAGACGATTTTCCTCTCCATATAAATGATAAATTCCTACTTTCTCTTATTTTTTCCATTCAATCCAAGAAAACGTATTGCAAGCGAAAGTTATTATCATCTAATATGCCTAAAATTCAGAGATACTCTTTCAGTACTTGCCAACTGATACAAATTTTTCGCACATGCTTAGAAACTTTTCAATAATATGAACTTTGTAATAAACCTATCATATCTATATTACTTTTTATGTTATGTTTAGGATATTAAATTGCGTGATTGCAATAGAAAAATTATCTATGATTGCCTTGGTTATTTCTCCTATACGAAGTTTAGAGAAAATATTGTAATCGTTAAAAAAAAATCAAGCTGGAACTTTTGAGTATTTCTAAGTTTCCGTTAGAAAATATATTTTTGGTATTGTGTTTGTTTGTCTTTGAATACGATAACTGAAAAGCTCTTTGATCTAGACGGCTGAAATTTAGTATATGCAATTTATACCAAAAATTCATAGTATTTTTTACAAAATCCATTAACAGGAAGTCTGTCTGTGCAGCCATTTGAATACAAACCAATTTGCTAAATACAAAAGCAAAATGCTATGTTAATAAAATCTGGTACACAGGTTTAGCATCCAAAATATAATTATTTTACAAAATATAATATGAGTATCGGATTTTGAAGCCATTCTGTCAAGCTTTTGACCATCTTTCATTTTGTAGTTTTGCATGCCTGTAAATGCGTTCAATAATAATGCTTAAATACAATGACTGAAATCAATGAAATGCGATATGTGGTCTTTAGACTAAGGTTGTAGTGAAATATTGCTGGGAAAAAAAAGTCAAAAAACGCATATTTTCAAGACAGATTCAGTAAAAATACCAGGCCAAATGATCGTTCACTACCGCCATGCAAGACATTCGCGGTCAGCAGTTTGACGCGGCGGAGAAGGGAGGGGATTAATCAGAGAACAAGTGGAAAAATTTCGTAGATATCATTCCTTCGGCCAAAGAATTGAAACCTTCAAAACGGTTACTTATATGATAGATAATTTGCATTTTGCATTCCAGCTTGCAGAGAGAATTTTATTTAAAATATTGTAATAATCATACGTACAACTTCAACGATTACAAAAAATTTAAATAACCATCAGAACCATCTTAAAATCAACAAAATCTTAAAAGTTTTGGTTTTTAATAGTGTGGAATTACTTTTTTTTTCAAATTCTACGAATTTCTACTATGTTGTATTTATCTCGGAGAATATATGATAATTTATTCAATATAATTTATTCAATATGTAAGAAAATGGTAGAAAGCAGGTGTTAATAATTCTAAATAGCAATTGGATCAGACAAATAACTTTTACCAAAACATTCGCTATGCAAGAGTTCTAAACGAAATGTTTGCAGATAACGAAAAATCGTAAATGTTTTACAGATTACATTATGTTTTAAAATAATTCTATGTCTACACTTTTTCTGCAATTTCTATTATTCTATATCGACAGAGTGAATGCGCTGATTCTTTTTAGAGTTTGTTGTTATAAGGGATTCTTGTATCGTTCTTTTATTGATTTAGCGCAGCATAATCATTGAAAATAAAATCATTTGAAATCAAAATGTTTCTCGAATAAAGATAAGACCAATGTATCGGAGCTTGAAGAAAAATTACGCTAGAATTGCTGTGCAGTGAATAACAAAATCAGAATTAAAAATGACATTATAACGAAATATCGCTAGCTACCAGTAATTGGATTACATCGGAATCCTTAGGCTCAATTTCTCATAAAATAAGCGAGGAAATTTATAAACATAGAATAATTGTCTAGAATTGTTGAATAATTTTTTTATGATTTGAGTAACTATAGATAATATTTATGAGAATTAAAGTTATATTTATAATAACATCTCAGATTATTAATAAACATAACTTAATAAAAATGAGTTATAATTAGCTTTAATAAAGAATAATAATAAAATAATGTTTAGCAATGCTTATGACTTTAAAATATTTAATACGTTTAAACTATAATTAAAGTGATAGGGGAATGAACATTTTTTAAATAAAATTTATAGAAAAGAATTACAAATATTTACCTATTGTTAATTTATTTTGAAAATAGAAATTTAAGAAAAACTCGTGCAGGGTCCATTACTGACTTCGTGAGTGCTGAGAAAATGTCTTATCGAGTGCGCTCACTGCACTCTCCGCGACGGAAACAAATTACTAGTATATAAACTATGCTGAAAATTTGAAGGTTATTTTCTTCGAATTGGCTAGGTAGTGTGCTTTAATGCTTATTGACTAAGCACTCTAAAGGTGCATTAACATTATTCTAAATCTCGTATCGAATTTAATTTTCCAAACCTTGTCTCACTCCTTGCAAGGTACACGTGGTTTTTACGAAAGAATTTGGCGAAATTAAAAATAAAATTTACT
Organism: Argiope aurantia; assembly: GCA_026543865.1. NCBI lineage: Eukaryota > Metazoa > Arthropoda > Arachnida > Araneae > Araneidae > Argiope > Argiope aurantia. The sequence continues at coordinate 39,206 of JAPMOR010091706.1, read as the reverse complement.
GTAAAAGCAGTGTTTGGTTATTTAAATGTAAATTAATCCATCAAAATTCAGGCTCATGTGATGCACAACAAATGCCTCACATTAATCTGGATATGAGTGGTTTTTTTTTTTTTTTTTTTTCGTAACTTACATAATGTCTGGCATAAATCAATTTCGGATCTCTTCATCCTGGAACGTCACTTGAAATCATGAAACTTTTGCTCTAAAATATAGATTATTTGTATAAGAAAAGATAATCTTAATGCATTACGTTTCAAAATTTAATTAACTTAATGCATTACGTTTAATGAATTAAGTTTCAAAAAATATTATTTCGAAGTTCTGTATGGTTAGACAGTAGACTTAATGAATTGTCCGATCATAGAAATTTTTAAGATCTATTGAAAAAATTTTGTCATACTTTTGAACAATAAAAAATTTATGAACTTAAATTTAATTTAATATAAATAAAATAATTAAAATGTATATTTGAAATAAATTTTTAATAATGAAATCGAGGAATATTTCGATGAATAATTATGTTTAAAAATTCAGTTAAACATATCATATGTAACCCAGAAAATATCAGAAGCATATAAATAATTCTTTTATGCATACTTCCTGGTAGAAAATTAATTATTAATAAGTGATATTGATTTTGGAATCAAACTTTTGCGTATTGGCAAAATCAACTAATATTAATTAAGATGATCTTTGAGCAAAATTTTACAATGAAAATAATGCAAGAACAGAATAGAAACTTAATTGCGTGTTGCAAACTGAAATTTTCATTCAATATGTATCTTTATTTATATATATATTTTGAAAATTTATAAAAAAATGTCTTTAAAAAAAAGCGAAGTTGATTTTCAAAAAAAAAAAAAAAAAGTAATTGCTAAATTTGTCGGTAAAAGGTTGATTATTATACTAGTATTTTTTTTCTACTCGGAATGAATGAACAGTATCTGAAGATTTATTATAAATTATTTTAATAAAATAATAATAGATGATAACATAATGCGTTTCACTGAAGAAATATTTTTGATGAAAATAACATATGAACTGACTCACTTCACTAGAGTAACCAGTCAATAATGTCTTAGTATGTCTGTAATATATTTAAATGAAGGTTTTATAGGATTACTGAATGTTCTTAAGGTTATTGGAATATATAATAGTGCAAATGAAGTTAGAGCATTTGCTGAGCTCGAGGAAAACAGAATATACGAATCTAGGCGGAATTCACTTCCAAACACAAAAATTGCCAGAAAAAAATGATCAAGAAGGGAAATTATTAAATGTTGAAGAGGAAGAAGGTATGACCTATAAATGTGGTGAATTTGAAATATGTACACACATAATATATTATTAAAACATATTATTGTATACTTCAAATGCATTTTTCTCAAACTCGATTTTTTTTCTCATTTTTAGCTAACTTTAAATCAAACAACTTAAAATATAATTATCATATTACTATGAAATTTGGTGGACTTTGTCTTTATACCATTTACTAGGGAATGAACTAAAAGAATTTATATTCAGAAAATACTTTTTAATTTACAGCCTATTGTTTGAACAAAAACGTCATAAATTTACTAAAAGTTTCACGATGAATTCTTCGACTGGTTCTAAAATTTTTATTTATCATTATTACCATACGATTGTAGTCCATTCCCTAGAGAAAAATATGTAGTTTAATTTGGCATAAGTTTTGTTCTGATGAGAGTAATAGTTTTTGGTGTGGCCAATTTGAAGTTTTTAAAGAATTTGCTTAAATTTATGCTATTAAATTATGCAATTTTCAAAAAGTTTTAATATTTATTTCAAATATTGACATCCAATTATTATTTTTTGAATAGTCTTAAACCCAGAAATATGGTTAAAGTACGTCTACACCAAGTTTTTCTAAAAACGTGCTCCGAATGTGTTCGGATACCTTAAGACAAATCAATGCAATGGATTTTTATACGGCCTCGTTATCCATATGGAAGAGCCAAATCAATAATGTGTTCATTCATAAAGTGTCAGATAAGAGAGCGAGCTCGTTTTCACTTCCGAAGTTAATTCTTTACCGTCGTCGAGAATGTTGCTATGGGTCTGTTCATTGCAAAGCTATTTTTCGGGACATTTGAATAATAAGCTAATTTAGTCTAATTTCAATGAGAGCAATGAATCGAACTTATGTGAGACGTGAGCGTCCGTTGAAGTACCCACAGGTGATCAATCACTCTCTGTTTCAACTCCTTAAAGTGCAGTTTACTCTGCAAATAAATTAACTTACTTCTGAGGAGTAACAACTTGAAACAATGAATTTAAAAATTTTAATTTTCTGCATTTATTTGAATGAAAGGGGCGAAACTCAATATTGTTTTATAATGTATCAATATTTACTAGTGAATTTCTAATATAAATTAATTAATTAAGTATTTAAATTTCCATTTAATTCGCTAATTAGCAGAGTAGGGGTGAATATCTTCTCTAGATAAACCAATGGGATCTGTTCATTTTTGTTTCAGTTTTAGAAGTGTTCATTTCAAAACTGCTTCAACTCGGGAGGGGCGAAGGAGAAAAATGAATGAGACAGGAAACAAATCGTAACTAACAACATTGTTTCAAATGAAACCTTGCTTTTGTGGGGTCTCTTCCTTTCAAAACTACTTGCAATTGTAATGAGTGAAGAGTTCTTTAGACTCTTTTAAAGTACCCTAACAATTACGTTTATTATGTTAATGAACCGATTAATCTTGCAAATCTCAAGTTACGTGTGTCATATTTTATTTTTTAACTATAATAATGAATTCGAATGCTTGGAAGACATTGTTGTCAGAAATTCAGATAAATGAAAGAACTTTAAATATAACGTCATAATTGTGGTTGATGGTAAATTTAACAATTTAAACTGCGATATTCTACTGACAGTTTATGAAAATACTTGGTGTATTTCTATACTCGATATATTTCTTTTCTTCATATTCATTTTTTTAATATTTTAAAATACCTGATACTTGTAAGAGTCTATAAAATGTTTTTTATTTATAATTAAATTGACCGAAAGTCAATTGGCTCACTTTTTTTAATGTGTTCAATCAGAAAACATCATCATTTTGTAAAAAGATATCTTACTGATTCATTTAGACTATGCGTATATGAATGCTAAACAATAAAGACTGTCGCAGTCTTATATAAGCGTGATGCAGTCGACTTCCAGGGCAGAAGGTTATTGTATCATCTGAGTAAAAATCTTTATATCATTAAAACTAGTAATCATCCAGAAGATTTAATGTATCATTATGTAAATGTATTTTCATTCCACTGTATTCATAAGGTAGAGTGAAAATAAAAATGTAAGTTATCTTTGAAATAATAATGCTTGTGCAAAATACAAGTACAAATTATAATGTTTGTAAAATGTTAGTAATGTCTGAAACAGATTATGAAGAATCGTTCAAGCGCAACCTGAGGTATGAAAAAAAGGCCCCAGCCTTTTAATACATATAACACGTAAGCAATGTTGATTCCTGTTGAATGGCATCTCAAGGATGTTTTCCTTAGGAGTGAATTTCTTATTTTCAATTTGAGACAATAACATTTTGAAATGCATTATGATTTATTTCACATTCTGATAACGAATTCATTTCATTCTGCTAAGATGGTATGTTGGGGTGCATTCATCCACCAAAGATAACAGAGATATTTAGGTGTGTCCAAGGGATTCCACTTTTGCTCCATTTAATGTGTTGTTTTATTTTATTAAAGATTTAAGTATAAAATGTTCCGTCGTGCTATCCAAACACCAAGAACGTTTTGCAAAGGAATAATGAAAACCCTTTTCAGATTTTTTAAAAATATGCTAAAACGTGTCTTTTTGAAGACAGTTTCATCCGTTTTATCAAACTTTAGTCCCATGATGAACTCTTCTTATTCTTCGAACTTCTTATCTATCGAAAATGTGTCACAAGACTTATAGAATGACCTCATTGACATTGATGCCTTTTACTTTTAAAATGACGATTGATTCTGAGTGGTTGCATTTCATATCGATCAGAGCCCAATGTAAGCTTTACCTTTTAATTTTGTAAACAGTTATAAAAAAAATTGTTACTCAGTATATGCTTTGTGTTTTAAGAAAGTATTGGCAACAAAAATA
>JAPMOR010091706.1:7070-32154 GCA_026543865.1 Argiope aurantia | reverse complement strand
AAAAATCTGAGAAATATAAAATTTGAAATGAAGTAATATACATAACTTATTACTATCAAAAATGAATTAGAGACATTTTATTTTAAAATATCTTTATAAGATATGTATAAAAAATTTCAATAATATCGTTGTAGCGGTTTACCATTTCAAATAGCCGACATTTCCCCTCTTTTTAATTTTTTTTTCCTTGAATACGATTCTCTTTAGATAATTCTGTAAATTTATTATTATCTAAAGTTTGCGAGAAGTTTATTGTAGGAATCTATTACATTATTTGAAAAATTACAAAGAAGAAAAAATTGTTTTTCACTTCTAAGCTCTTGCGAGATGTGAAATGGTAATTCAAAAAGAAATAATAAAACAGTTAATAGTTTTTTTAAATATTAAGGTAGGATCTGATAACAACTGCATTTGGAATTTTTTTTTTTTAATTTTTGGTTTACAAAATATGGAAAATAGAAAATAGTGTAACGATGGAAATATTCACCATCGTAATTTTCAGTAATCGCGTTCTTTTGTAGTTTCTGAGTTTAAAAAAAAACAAAAAAAAAAAACAGTTATTTTTATCTGTTTGTTGCTATGTGAATATAACAAAAAAATGAGTTAACTTTTCAAATATTCGATTTTTCCGCAAAATCTGTAGATTAATGGCAAGCCTTTGATTAAATCTGTGAAAAGAAAATTCCGTTCATCTGTTCGTATGCAAATTAATTCAATATATCAAGAAGACCTTGGATACCTTGATAGAATGCAACATTCTTTTTACATTTATTACAGGAGAATATCACATGTCAATTTAATAATCATATTTTAATCGGAATTTTCATTTGTTTACTTTGCTGCATTTCGATTCAAGTTTTCATTGATTTAAGCAATCGTTTTTCTAGATTTTATTTATAATTCTAACCGCCTTTGGCTACCAGCCGGTTCGTCAATCTTAATGCTCGTTAAAATTTTAATAGTAAAATATTTTATTTAACTTCTACTTTAATAGGTTCTTCATTCGTTCATAATGTTATAAAGACCTTCAGCCGTAACTTAATATGTATATCTTTAATTTTCTGTTAGCTCCCGTAGAATTTATGCTTTAAATTAAAGTGGAGAGGATGAATCCGCAATAAATGCAATAATATTTTTTACTGAAACAAAGAATTTTTTTTGTAATATGATTACTAAAAACAGAGTCGTTGAGTATTTAAACTTTATGGGCCCAAAAGAATATCTTTCTTAATTTATGCAATATTTCAAGAATTTGTCAACAAAATTTTCTCAGATTCACCATGAACAGATCGATTAATTAGAAATGTTTAATTTTAAATGCATCAAATACTAAGTAAATAAACAGAATTGTTTGAAATAATCGGTCGAAAACAGTTTAAGCCTAAACTCGTAAGCGTGAGAGAAAAACTATTAAAAAAACGATGTACTTAAAACTATAAACATATACAAAAAATATTTAACTAACATAAATACAATTTAATTGCGAAAGCTCACAACTAATCTAAAAACAATTTCTTTACAGTGTATACTTGAAATAAAACAAAACAGCAAAGCAATTAGTCGAAATCAAGTCTGTAGCCGTTGAAAATATAGTTGTCAACAATCAGAACATGCTCATGCGTGAATTTCGAACGCCAGTTATGGTAACGCAAATACGTGAATTTTCTACGCCATTTGGGGTAAAGTTATGAAGATTAGAAATTCTTAGTTTCCTTTATTCTGTTATATTTAAATTCAAAAATACTTCAGGATGAATTCAAAAGATCGATTCATTAACAATGTTTAATTTTAAATGTATCGAACACTATGAAAATAAACAGAATCGTTTGAAATAATCGTTAATAATAAAAGAAAAAAAACTGAGGCCTTACTCATTTCGCGGTGGGGAAATGAAAAGATTTTTTGGCGGGAAAGATAGTTTTTAATTAATAAAAAATTAGCCACTCAATTATCCGGGATAAATAGTATATTCTGTCTTATTCCAGACTATAATTTATCTCTGTGCCAAATGCCATCCAATTACGTTCAGCCATTCTGGCGTGATTGAGTACATCCATCGAAACTTCCTTTTTATAATAGTAGTATAGATTTTTTTTTAAAAAATTCATTAAAAACAGAAATTTAATTGGCAGTTTAAAACATAAGTATCATTAAAAAAGATTATTTTTGATCTTCAACATGATGTAAAAATTAATTTTGAGCTGTAATATTTTCGGAAGTTACAGAGGAAAAACGCCAAAATATTGCTTAATTTTTAATTAATTAAAATTCTAACTGAAAATTCAAAAAAGGGCTCCTAGATGCACATTCCCAACCTCCAAGGTATACATGTACCAAATTTGGTAGCTGTAGGTCAAACGGTTTGGCCTGTAGAGCGCCAATACACACACACACACACATACACGCACATTGATCTTTATTATAAGTATAGATTAAAGCATTTTAAATGTGCTTCAGTTACATATATCAACCAATAAACTTTCAAAGAATTCAATTTAAGAAGTAGATCAGTTTGTTGTTCTCTTTCTGAATAATGTCTCTTTTTTTTTAGCTAAAGTGTTTGAAATGTCCCCAGAGACGTTCTGTATTCACTTACGCAAATATAAGAAGTAAGGTTTACATTAACGGTAATATTTTCAAGTCACATCAATCAAATATGATAAATAAAGATGCTTTTCAACAAAAAGTTTCGTCGCACCACAAACCACCAGGCGAAAGATTAAATCACATGCCATCTTTTTTTTTTTAATTCACTTTTTTTTCTTCCTTTTCCCTAAATCTTGGACTTACTTTGTAAACGTTAACCGTGCTATGACGCAGTACCACGTGACGCGTAAAAGGTGGGGGTGGCAAATGGATAGATGCGCCGTCACCAGCGAGGCTTAACGCTTGAACAAGATGGATGGGGCGAATCGTGGAAGCATGTGTTTTGGGCACTTTCCTGATGGTACTTTTTATCTCATACACAGCCTGTATTTCATATTTTTTTATTTCATATTCCTTTAGTTTTTAGGGTTTTTATTTTTATTTTTTTTTTATTTACGAAAGAATGCTTCTTATTTGGAACCCTCAGTTACGGTTTCTTTTAAACGAACATGAAAAAATATTTTGACACCATTTTTCACCTTTTCATCATCGGCCATCACGTTTTAACTCGAATCTGAAGATACAAGTTAACGAAGTGTGCCAGGGTTTATACAGCAAATATGCTGTTGCACGACACATCGCAAGCTATGTATATTAAATAACTTTCTCAAAAATAATATTTGTTTGAAAAGTAATGACCATACTTCGATTTAAATTATCTAAACAATATTAATTTATATATAAGCACAAATGCAACATGCTCATCCATAATAGGTAATTAGCAGTAGATATTCGAAATTATTAAAAGAGAGTAAAAACAGAATTAAATGATAAATTTTGCAATTGATTAAATAAGACGCAAATTTTTTTTTGAATATATTCTTCTTTCATTTAAATTATATTTATCTTAAAATATTTAGCAGCGGCGTAAAACAGGAGAGCTGACAAATCATAACTTTGACCCACAAAACAAGACTCATGTACGTGGTAAGGAAATTGCGCTTATTACTTATTTTGGAATGGCAATAGTCAAATGTAAACAAAACCATTGCATAAATTTCAAGCTGTGTCATTGAAAGTTTTTATAGCTACAGTGAATCCAAAGCTTTGTGTGGCTAATTAATGGAGTTGCAAAATATTATTCAAAATTCTCGGGAGATGGTTTGCCGTGCCATCAAAAAGTACATTCGGTCAGAGGAAAGGAGATATCACTGGCAACTCCAACACATGAAACGCATTGTTAAATATGAATAATTTGACCTCTGTGACAGCATTGGAGAGAACTAAGGTCCCAACTAAGAACCCAAGGGTCATCATGGGTGACGGTTCAACTTTCCCCATGGGTAGCAAATCCATCATCAGTAGGGGGCAGTCGATCCCTTACTATTTCCGTAACGACTCGGGTGCCGAGTACCAACCACAATGCTGGAAGCTTCTCATTGTCTAATTTGATTTACGCCCCCATTCCCACACTGGAAGAGGGTAGGAGATATAAAAAAATCAATAAATGTAGGATGGAAGCCGAGCTACCATCTGAGTTCCAAGGCGAATGAAATAGTCAAGTTGTGCATTTCATAATTTAATGGAAGACAAACAAACATAAAGATGGCACGACATAAAATTCAAAAGGAAAGAAGTAAAGAGTTTGCAGCGGCCAAACAGGCGATAAATGACTGTTTGTTTCGCCAGCTGGCGATAAGCATCAATCATACCTATGGAGATGAACTTTGCTCTCCAAAGAAAACCAGTGACTCACTTCCTGGCTTCGCCGGTTTGCTCCGAACTTCTGCCTCGTGCTGGTCGATGGATGTACGGCCAATGTATCATGAGCTATATTTGTTAATTTAATTTGTAATTAAAATTTATTTTTGTTATCTACATGGCTGGCAGTTTTCATTAATTAGAAATGTTTTAATACTTTAATTTAAAGTAAATTTGGCAATGCGTGTTAAGCCACGCACCAAACTGGTGACCCGGCAATTTCTTTTTTACTTTTCTAAAACTAGCGAAGTCCAGCCTCGAAATTTCTAAAATATGCTCAAATCAGTTTTTAGTAATTGAGCTCTTCAATTATTTTTCATACTTACCAACCATTATGGATTATTTTGGATAATTGTACCGAGAAGTAATGCATCAAGGACCAGGTATGTGTTCGAATTTTCTTTTCATTTCTCTGTGATTGGTCAGTATTTCATTTCCCCATTATTTTGGCGAAGAAATCGTATTATTTATATTCAGTATTATTTTTCTTGTTATTTTTTGTATTCGAAGTATTAATTTTTTATTACTTTCGTTTTGGCTACCATGTTTATTAATATGATTCTTAACTCATAATTAAAAAAAGTATATTTAAATAATCATAACTTTTTCTAATACTCGTCATTATTGTAAAAGTTATCATTTTCCACCTCGAGTAACCAAAAATGCTTAATACTGAAAACGAAACTGTCAATGCTGACGCTCCGACAGAGTCGCAGGTGTCCCATCTTTCGGTGAAAATACCGCCGCTGTGGAGGAGCAATATAAAATTATGGTTCATCCAAGTAGAAAGCAATTTCGCTCTAGCTAAAATAACTAATGATCTTACAAAATACAATCATTTGATTGCGTCTATTGATCCGGAAACTTTATCAACGGTAGCTGATATTTTACTTGCACCCCCCGACACCAACAAATATGATGCGTTAAAGGCTCGACTTATAGCCGAATTTTCCGCTTCGGAAAATGAACAGATCCGTCGACTGCTTTCTGAATTACATTTAGGCGCCGATAAACCGTCACAGTTACTCCGAAAGATGCGCGAACTCGGTGGTGGCACAGGCATAAAAGACGATTTTCTCAAAACTTTATGGCTGCAAAGACTGCCGTCAGAAATGCAGGCAATTTTATCAATAAGTTCTGAACCTCTGGACAATTTGGCCAACATGGCCGACAAAATTGCCGAGGTCCGTATTTCCTCAACAGGAAACAGCGTCTTTGCCATCAGCCGAGGCGCGGAAAGTACTGCCATGCGGAAAGCTTCCACTCTGGATGAGTTTACTGCACTCCGAAGCGAAATAGCCGCTTTAAGTAAGCAGGTACAACGGCTTTCCCGCGACAGAAGCAGAGGCCCGTTCCATCGGAAAAACAGACGGCGCAGTTTCTCTCGCGGGCGTTCCGGTGATCGTGGGAGAAAATGCTGTTATTATCATTCGCGTTTCGGAGAAAAGGCACTGAAGTGCGTATCGCCGTGTTCGTACTCAACTAGCGTGGATCAGGAAAACTCCCAATAGCGGCTGTCGATCAACCTACATCGGCGGCAGCCGCGCAATCGTATCGTTTGCATGTTTTTGATAAGAGATCCCATTTCAAATTTTTGATAGATTCTGGCTCTGATGTTTCGTGCATACCGCTCAACAAAAACCAAAAAAATCTAAAACCTGATTCCCTGCAACTTTTTGCAGCTAACAACTCCAAAATTTATACTTATGGATCTAAATTATTAAATGTGGACTTAGGTCTCAGGCGAAATTTCCCATGGAAATTTTTAATTGCTAATGTGCCTGTTCCAATAATAGGGGCGGATTTTTTACAAACCTTTGATCTATTAATAGATCTCAAAGGGCGCAAACTTATTGATAATGTTACTAAATTTACCCAACCCGGAATAATTTCAAAATCAACAGATTATACGTCTCTAAAACTTATTTCGGGTGAATCACTATACCATAAAATTTTGGAAGAATTCCCAGAATTAACAAAATTAACATTTGGGGTAAAACCTGTTAAACATAATACGGTGCATTTTATTGAAACAACCGGTCCGCCTTTCCATAGTAAACCTAGAAGGCTAAATCCTGAAATGTATGACGCCGTCAAAAAAGAGTTTCAGTTCATGATGGATCAAGGCATATGCAGGCCATCAAAATCACCTTGGTCATCTCCCCTTCATGTAGTTACCAAAAGCTCAGGCAGTATTCGTCCTGTGGGTGACTATAGGAGATTGAATGCCTGTACTGTACCGGACCGATACCCCATACCTCATATCCAGGATTTTTCCAATGCACTCCATGGAAAAAATATTTTTTCGAAACTTGATATAGTCCGCGCTTATTTTCACATACCAGTGCACCCGGATCACATACAAAAAACCGCAGTTTGTACACCATTTGGACTATTTGAGTTCCCATTCTTAAATTTTGGACTATGTGGGGCAGCACAAACTTTTCAGCGATTTATGAATGAAATCCTAGGGGATATTAAATTTTGCTATGTCTATTTGGATGATATTTTAATATTTAGTTCCAGCCAAGAAGAGCATCAAGCTCATTTACGAATCGTACTGGAGAGATTAAACACATATGGACTAACCATAAATGTTTCAAAATGCATATTTGGCGTTTCAGAAATTCCTTTCTTAGGTCATTTAATTACTAGTTCGGGAACTAAACCTTTACCCGATAAAGTTGAACCGATTCTCAAGTATCCACAACCAAAAACAGTTAAGGATCTACAAAGATTTTTAGGTTTTTTAAATTTCTTCCGTAGATTTTTACCGAACATAGCAAAACATCAGGTACATTTAACTTCATATTTAAAAAGAGCGAAAAAGAATGATAAAACAAAATTGGACTGGTCAGATAAAGCGGAAGAAGAATTCCAAAATTGTAAAAAATTAATCGCAAATGCTGTTTTATTGGCACATCCAAAACCAGATGCCACATTGATTTTACAAGTCGACGCTTCAGACTTTGCAATCGGAGGGACATTGTCTCAATTAGTAGATGAAGAATTACAACCGCTCGCATTCTTTTCTCGGAAACTCTCCCCAGCAGAAAGAAACTATAGCGCTTACGACAGAGAGTTATTAGCAGCTTATGCTGCCATCAAACACTTTAGGCATATGCTTGAAGCTAGAAATTTCTCTTTGTTTACGGATCATAAGCCGTTAACTTACGCTTTCCAGCAACGCTTGGACAAATGCTCTCCCAGACAGGCAAGACAATTAGATTTTATATCCCAATTTACTACCGATATTCACCACATAAAGGGCTCTGAGAATATATTAGCAGATGCACTTTCGAGGATAAACGCTATAAACATGCCAAATCCCATAGATTATAACGAAATTGCACAAGCGCAACAAATTGATTCTGAATTAAAAAATTTAATCGATAATTCTGAAACTTTACAATTTAAAAGAATTGCTTTTCCAAATTGCGAAACTCCCATTTATTGTGATGTATCAACAGGTACAGCTCGACCCTATATTCCTGAATCATTTCGTCAACAAATTTTTGCATCACTACATAATTTATCTCATCCTAGCATTCGCAGCACTTCAAAATTAATTCGATCGCGTTTTATTTGGCCTTCCATTCGAAAAGACTGCAACAATTGGGCTAAGCATTGCATCCCGTGTCAAAAATCGAAGGTAATTCGCCATACTAAGACCCCGGTAGGAAAATTTGTAGACCAATCACAGAGGTTCGAACATGTACACCTGGACCTTGTAGGCCCTCTACCACCTTCTCAAGGAAACTATTACTGTTTAACAATGATAGATAGGTTCACCAGATGGCCAGAAGCCGTACCAATTCCAGACATGACAGCACAGACAGTAGCACAAAATTTTTTTAAGCACTGGATAGCCAGATTTGGTTGTCCTGTAAGAATTACTACTGACCAAGGCAGACAGTTTGAGAGTGATTTATTCCGTGCTCTCTCTCAGCTACTAGGAATTAAAAGGATCAGATCTTCTCCTTATCATCCTCAGGCCAATGGCCTGATCGAAGAGTTCCACCGTCCGTTAAAAGCGGCTTTGAAAGCCTACAACACGGATCAGTGGTCTGCAGCACTGCCCACCTTGTTACTAGGATTCCGGTCCGTCTTCAAAGAGGATCTACAAGCGACGACTGCTGAGCTGGTTTACGGCAAATCTCTGCGACTGCCGGGTGAATTTTTCGATCCAACACCTGGAGACGCATCACCCAAGCAGCTCGTGGAGGACTTAAAACGCCATTTTGCAACGATGAGACCAGTTCCAACATCCTGTCATGGACAAAGAACAATCTTTGTGCATCCTCACCTCAACGTGTGTTCACATGTATTTGTGAGACATGACGGTGTGCGTAAACCCCTACAAGCACCATATGATGGACCGTACAAAGTTCTTTTCAGGCGACAGAAAACTTTTGATCTGGAGATCAAGGGAACTTCCCATACCATTTCCATAGACCGTCTGAAACCTGCTTTTATAATTCCTCCTGAGTGTACAAGTGTACCACCAGCCAAGCAAGAAGCAAGTTCCACTACTAAGTGTACCAAGACAGTTCCAGCTGAGACATCTATCCTCGTTCCAGCAAGGCAAACAACTCGCACAGGACGCCAAGTTCGACCCCCACGTCGTTATGTCCATTTCCAATGAGACTGCGGGGGGAGTGTGCAGCGGCCAAACAGGCGATAAATGACTGTTTGTTTCGCCAGCTGGCGATAAGCATCAATCATACCTATGGAGATGAACTTTGCTCTCCAAAGAAAACCAGTGACTCACTTCCTGGCTTCGCCGGTTTGCTCCGAACTTCTGCCTCGTGCTGGTCGATGGATGTACGGCCAATGTATCATGAGCTATATTTGTTAATTTAATTTGTAATTAAAATTTATTTTTGTTATCTACATGGCTGGCAGTTTTCATTAATTAGAAATGTTTTAATACTTTAATTTAAAGTAAATTTGGCAATGCGTGTTAAGCCACGCACCAAAAGTTCGAAGGGCGGTTGCTGCCCATTTACATCAAGTTAGTTAACATCGCAGAAATTTAGACATTCAGTTACGTCGCACACCAACACCAAGTCCAATGTTTTACTTTCGCTCGCTTAAGCTCATGTCCGTGTGACGTCAGCTGGTGGATAGAAGATAGATGCAGTGCCACCTGGTGGTCCGCGGAACAAGGATACCACATAAATAGGCATCAAACAGAAAATTTTATCAAATGCAAAAACAGGCTTAGCCATCGCCATATAAGTAATCCCTACACCTTCAAACAGAAATTGATGCTCATATTTTCCAAAAACCATATCTAATAAAATTTGCAGTTACATTATTTTACGATAAAAAAATTGCTATATTAATGATATCGATCACATTTTTTCCGCTCAATTTTAATAATATTTTAATTCAATTGGATTCGCTACCTGTGACAATGTTTTTAAATGCTATGGAGGAATTCAAACTCAACCACAAAACAATCATTCTTGCATTTTTAGCAATCATTACCTCCGCTCCTAGCATATGCACTTTTTAATTTCCAGCAAACTCAGTAGCATTTATGTTTATCAATTGTGTCAAACAACAAGGTGGAATCAATGCATTCCGTATTAATCATTCAATAACCAAATGTTCAATAATTTGGGAGAACAAACTTTTGTTTAAATTTACTTTTGGCTGATGTTTATTTTTTGACCTCAATATTTATATTTGGGCAATTAATTTAAATATTTAAAAGAAACTTTTATAACTTTATGGTATTTTACGTCATTTTAAAAAGTAGAGGAATAAAAATAAGAAAGTGAAAATGCTTTTTATTTACATGCTAGCTGCCTTTGGCGACCAGCAGGATAGCCATTCTTAATGGTCTTTACAATTTTCAATTAAATACTTTATGTAACGTCTTTTAATAGTTTCTTCATCAAACTTTGTTTAAGCTTCAAATTTTGACTGTCATATTTTTCATTCATAATCATCATCACTTATAAGCCATTACGTACTATGTATCTCTCTCTAATTATCTGACAGCTGCTGCAAAAATTGTACGTTAAATTAATGTGAAAAGGATTAAACTGAAATTAAAATTTAAAAAAAAAAAAACCTTTTTTTTTTTACAGAAACTAAGCATTTTTTTAAAAATATAAATACTGAAAACAGAGTCGTTCAGCATTTAAATCTTATGTGCATTACAGAATGTCTTTCACAATGTATGTAACATCTCCCAAATTATTCAACAGAAATTTATCAGATTCATCATAAAATTTAGTTTTTTGCTTTACTTTCAAAAGGATTTAAATGATTTGAATAACAATATTTTATTTTGTTTGGGTCTACTTGAAGAAACTTATGAAATATAGATTTTATAGAATTCTTTGATCCAAAGGGATTATTTTCTGCGAAAAACTCTTGACACTTGCACTTTTTAATAAATAAATGAACATTTCTATCTTTTGTTATCTAATCTGATTGATTTATGAATGGAATAATTTAGAACAATCGGCATTTTCATCGTCTTAGGCCAATCAGTTTAAAGAAACCCTGGGAGCTGATTCGGTAATTGATTTTGAGACTGTCGATAAAGTGATCTAAAATCATCCGTTTTTATTGAATAATGATATTCTACTAATCAGATTTAGTGACTGCTTTTTCTTTTTATTGGAGTGCAATTCTTTTTATTAAAAAGAGTGTTTCAAGAATATTTTGTTAAATATGATTTACAGAGCAGATGGTCTAGATCAAAATTAAAAATTCGTAATTTGTTAAATCATTCATTGACTTAAGTTGCAAAAATTATAATCATTTACGTCATTTAGACTATTTTTACACATAAATTTGTATTATTAAAGTTTTATTTACAAATTAGTCATTTAGCCTTAAATTGAAAAGATATTAAACTACGTTTGCTTTAAATATAGCTTATTTATTGAATTAATAATGTAGATACTGTAAAAGGCCTTAGAAAACTTTGTTATGTATTTATTTTTTAGAAAATATTATATATCTCATTTATTTTATTTCATAGAGACATGTGTTGAAAATAACATTGAAAATGGCACTTTTTTAGGTTTGCAGTACTATTTAACTTATTTTTTAATTTAAGCTTTTGCCAATGTGATGGCAACTCGATGATAAAACCTAATTTTTTTTTCACCATGCCCCCGTGACGTGTTCGTGCAGATTAAGTTTCATTCTTATTTCGACAAAACAAATTGCTGAAAAATGTGGTTAAAATATTTTTTTTAAAAAATACATTAAACATAGAAACTTAATTTGCAAGTTGGTATAACATTGGTGTCTTTAAAAAAAGATTTTTGTCTTTAACTTGATTTAAAAATCATATTTATGCGATACTATTTTGTGGAGGTATCTCGGAAAAACATCAACATTTCACCTCATTTTTTAATTAGTTAAAATTCTAACTAAAAATTCAAAACAATCGCTCTGAGATGTACATTTTCGACCTCCCAGGTATACAGCGTCCAGACACACACACACACACACACACACATTCTACTTTATTATAAGTATAGATATACGGTAGATATTTCATGCTCTTCTGAAATATATATCTTCCGAACCATAATGACATATTTTAAAATGCAAAATTTTTATTTGCATTTTATCCAACAAGATTTCTTCAGAAAGTCTGTTTCTGTTTAAGAATTACATTTGAATCCAATAACATCAAACCTAACATTTCTTCACTATGTATAATGCTCATGTTTCATATTACCATTTTTAAAACTACATCCTGCAAGAACAAGCGACTTATTTATCCATTCGTATCCACTACGATTGTTTTTATAACATTTTCTTCCTTTCGTATCGAAATATCAATATATTTTCAGTGTTCAATAAATCGATTTTTCAATATTTTAATTCAAATATTTGTATGAACCATTTCAATATTTTTAATGCGGAAAATCATTTATTAGAACAAGAATTTATTTTACAGAGTTATCCATATAATAAAGCGAGAAATTCTATTGAAAACAGATTCTGTACAGGCAAATATAATCAATTAACTTAATGTTTTTATGACATGAAATAAATTCCCCACTTGTCTGCTCTAACGCAGAGCACAGCAGTTCAGTGGAGACATGCAACGATCCTTCAAGTTTACTCGAATCTCTACGCAAACAATATTCGGTTATGTATCGGTTTGGCTATAAAATAATGCTGTGAAAACCGCTGAAAAAAGTCCAATGTGACATAGCGATTTGACTATCTTGCATGAATACAAGAACTTGCAGCGACCCTTCTATCAAAATGTCGGATGTCATCAACAAAAAATGAGAAATGTTGATTTCATTGCTGGACCAGCAATGATATATAGCATTTTTGCGACACAGCAATGACATTTTGCTTGCAATATCTCGAAAGCACATTAGCTAATGTATGCTTTACGTCAATGAAATATTTTTTCATATTGGCACACTACGTTTTAGTACAAATGCAGATTTCTGTAATATTTTCAGATGACTGATTCGTTCAGCTGAGAGTATATTGTCATTTAATGGCGAAGATTGGAACTTTTCTCTCTGTTTGCGCAAATCTAAATACCACAATCTAAATGGGGTGCGACAAAGTTCGGTTCCATTTGGCTTAGCAGACTTTTAAAATACCATTATATTATTTTATAGCCATCATTTTTATTGATATAAATTCATTTGAAATAAATAAAAGTCATTATAGCTCTTTATATAAGTATGCATGCCTCACATCTCCTCTTAGAAAACTGGGCCAAATTCAATCAAATTTTGCTCACATTTATATAAGAAAAAGAGAAAGGGAACCATACATTTTTCAAACTTAATTAAATAGTGAATGAATAAAAATGAACGAAAATTTCAACTTTTTTGTACACTACTTTCAGGGGTAATTATTCCAGAAGAGATATTTCAGGGGTAATTATTCTAGAAGAGATATTCAGGGGTAATTATTCCAGAAGAGATCTTAAAATTCAACATTTTACCGTTTCAGTGAGATAAATTTCAATTCAGCATAACTTTTTTCAATTGTTATGAATTATTTTTAAAAATTAAATACATTAAAATCATAATTTGAAGTATTATGTCTCTATTTTTTGGATTTGCTGTTTTATTTTCATGTATATCTTTGCACTCGACTCTCATAATAGTGATTTAACAAAGTTTAAAAGCAGACATAAATGAATCGCTCAAGGGGATATGGGGGGGGGATAAATCTCTTGTAAACAAATCAAGCAATGTTCTAAGACGGCAGTGATTTCAGGCTATGAGAAATGATCCGATATCTTGTCCTTTTTTCAAACTGTGGAGAAAATTTTTCTGAAAAATTTACAGCATCCAAAAATTAAAAATATTGCCTTTTCAATGATATAAGTTTATATTTTGTGCAATTTTTCTTTTATTTGCTACTAACCGTTTTGCAAATTTAACGAAGATAATTTTGAAATAAAAAAATTTATACTTGCGGAAAATTTTTCAAAATCCTTCCGGGGGTAGTGCAATGAAAAATCCAAAAGTTTTAATAAATAAAATTTTATTCGTCACAAAATCAGAAATTCGCAATAGTAAATGCAGATAATACATAAATAGCAGGTTAACAGATAACCATAACAAAACAAAGTTTTTAGAGTAAATGAGCAGGAGAGAGACTTTACTCAACTACTTGCTCTTCTCGATTCGTCTGCTATTCTCAATTGCCAATCACTACTGACTAATCCTAACTTTTTCAGTTCTTTCTCTTTTTTAATAGTTTCTGACATCAGACACATGAGTTTCTAGGGCAAACGATATAAATGGAGTCCTAATGGAGCTATCGATAAGATATACTTTCTAGAATCTTCGATTGTGTCGCTTAAATCCCCAAACGAAGTATTACGTTTATCGCAAGTTCTGGGAGTCAATGATCTAGTTCCTATTTAGAATTCATTAAAGCTATATGTAAGGCTACCTTCTTTACGGTGAAAATGATTGTGTATGGAAGTAGTCTTACAAATCGTACTGACATACACTGCTTTGCTAGAAAAGTACTTAAGATTGAGAACTATTGTCCATTATTTAATTTAATTCATCTTTTATATCAATGCACATGGAAAAGGGTATTGCATATTATACAAAAATAGTTATTATGCCTTCAAGGATACCGATTATAGCGAAATGAAATGATCATATAGTTCACTTCTTCTCACGCATCATCTATGCATAGTATAAAATGAAGTCTCTTAAAAGCGTCTGTATGTTGGAAGGAGAGAATCTTGAGAAATGCTTAATTGATTTTGGTGATATTTGTACCATTTTGTACGGCATTTAGTGGGGAAGTAATATCAAAAATAATATCAAACTCAATTGAAGTAATATCAAAATAAAAAAAAAGAGCTTCATAATTGCGATTTTAATTATTTTGCCACGGGCAACGCTGTGCGGGTACTGCTAGTGATAAATAAAATAGAAATACTTTGTTATTCATCTAATTAAAGATAAACAATTTCAACATTTCCTATACATTAGAGATAAAATCAGTATGTTAGTATTTTAAGTTTCCCATACATTAAAGGGTTAGTATACAGCAGCAGAGAGTGAAAAGGCGCTAAGAAGCTAAATGCATAAGATAATTTAAAAAAAAATGAATACATTCATTGGCTATTACATACACTATTGCATTTACATATGTGAAGTCAAAATATCTGGATGCGCTCAAGTCACAATGAATCTCCGCCTTTTTCATCCCTTATCATCAAATGAGCTAGAATGATATGAATCTCACTTGAACACAAAACTGATTTAAAAAAATATTTATTGAAAGCAATTTTTTAACGATTGTTTCACGACCCTCCTGAAGATACAAGGGATCAAAAAATGTATTGCCACAAATAAATTTCATTCCATTATTAATAAATTAACTGCTGTCTGTCATGGTGCATGCAATGCGGATCCAATAAATTTGATAATGGGAAAAAATGGGTCTTTCATTCAATAAAAAAAAAGGAAATTTTAGAAAACATACGATACATTCTGCAGATTTAGGAGGTTAAATGAGAGATAAAATGCTACACACAAAAACCCATCATTTATAATAGAATTTATTGAAAAGTTTGATTTTTCTGTTAGCGAAATATTATTGAAATATTCATTTGTATGTAGTAACGTATCGAATCCCACACATTTTAGTAGTCTTACCGTTTTAAAATTATAAAAATGAAATTCTTAAAACAGCAAAGAAAAAAAAATATTTAGAAAAAAATTATTTAAAAAAAATCAGTTGAATTTCAAGTGTAGACGTTTTTGAAAAATGACTGTGTAAAAAATCCCTACTCCAGAAAGTAAATGTATTTATTGCCATAAAGATGCCCAGAAAGTTGAAAAATACGTAAACGTAACGGCGTAAAAAACTTGGAACAAGTCCAATCTATTTTGTCTGAGACGATGTTTTTCTCTTCGATTTTTTTAAAAATTTATAATCGTTGTCTTCATGATTCGGATGGAAAATAAACCATTTAGAAAAGGAAGCGCGTCATTCTTCACAGTCCTTCAATCGAGTGAGTGTGAAGTGAGGAAAAACGTCTTTATCAGTGGAGAGATTCTATCTATTCTTCAGATCGAGGGGTTTCCTCAAAAATGACGAACAGAATGGATTGTGCATTTTAAAAAGATACCTGTAACCCATAGGTAAAGGTGAAATAAAATGTCTTTATATCAGTTTAATGAACCATGAAGAATACTAAATATAGCTAAGAAACTATCAATAAATTTATTTCTGACCTTCATAAAGTTAACTGACCTGTGAACGAAAACACCTCTTTGACGTATACAAAGACCAGACGGTTCTTGAGACGAACCATCTCTTGTGAAATCCCTTTTCACTTCACATTTCATGACATATTGCAGTAAAATTTTTGTATTAAATAAATAATAATCAAAAATATATGTATCTTCGTGAATTCTTTTTCGTCTAAAAAATCAGTGTATTTTTAAGAAATGGTAAGAAGGTCAAAGAAACGAGTAAGAATCAAAGAAGAATAAAGCAGTTTAAGCTTTAGAGTCATACGATTTTATACAGATGGTGCTTTTTTGCAATATAATTTGGATGATGAGTCTTCTGGATGACTTCTAATCTTTGGGAAATGTAAAGCCATTATCTAAACTCTCATATCTGCCTTTGATTTTAATCAAAGATTTTCAGTATAAAGCCAATGAGTTGACTTGGAAATTTCAGATTTTGGAGTTCTATATGTCATGTTGTTTCAAAATATATGAATGACATTGTCTCACCATATTGTAAAAACTTTGTTTTCTCAAAATAAAGCAAAGGGAATTTTTAATGAATTGACTTTGAAAGTTTTGTGATTCAGGTTTGTTCAATCTCTATCACGAATATGACAGTTTCATTGTATATATTTTATTATATAAATTTTATAAAATATTCAAAAAAATTTCTGAAGAATGTGATGATTTTAACACGTCATTTGGAGTTTCTAAAGTCAACTATCATCAGTTTTTAAATCTCCAATGTGTTTCTTAGTCCTCCAACTGGGTAGTTTATTCTTCTGTATAATAAGATAACTTCTATTTCGGGAATGTGCAATCTTATTGATCCAACGAAGCATCCATTTTAAACTTTATTCTCAGAGATTAAAAATAAGTCTTGTATTGAATGACAATATCCATGAATGATTTTATTTTAGTTCTTAAATTTAAAAATTAAACAATGCGATAGGCGACGGAGTTCGAGCATTACAAATAAAGGGATTATGTTTTTATAAGTGACTGTATTCGACTTTTAAATTTCTAGTATTTTAAGGTTTTTAAGATTCATTAAATTTAATTTGTAAGATTCTAATGCGTTTCTTATGTCACTGAAAACATCTAACTTTTAATTCTTTTTACACATTTTTTATATGATATTTATGATTCAGATTTTTAAAACTTCTTAGTTCTTGTGCGCTTGAACGGTATTAGCCTATTAGATACCTCTATATTCTGTTGTTTTATAATTCACTACTTATAAATAGCAAAATACTTGCAAATTAGATGCTCAATTTATAATACACTCTCTTCTTTTTCTTTAATGAATATATGAATTATATTTGTGAACGAAATTTAAATTGTAATAAAATTTAAATATAATATATTATACGAATCTGCAATATCATTCGTTTCCTACATAATCAGTCCAATTAAAGGAAAAAGAGAATAATCAGAATTCTTAATGATTTCAGCTTAATGGCACCTATCTTGGTGAAAAAAAGTGGCAATTATTGAGGGAGTGGGTGATGATTGTCGCGTCAAAAAATTAAGATTCTTGAAAGAATTACTTTTATAAGTAATCTTTGCCATAGGAATAAGTCATTCTTATGGCAAGAATAATTTCGTTTCTCTGTTAG
Organism: Argiope aurantia; assembly: GCA_026543865.1. NCBI lineage: Eukaryota > Metazoa > Arthropoda > Arachnida > Araneae > Araneidae > Argiope > Argiope aurantia. Next base: position 14,456 of record JAPMOR010091706.1, on the reverse strand, counting down.
AAATCGTGATCTGAGATTCTTCTGTAAATTCCCGTTTAACATCACGTTTTGAATGGAGATAATTTAAGGCCAGGCTGTGGTACCAGAAACCAATTCTGCCTTTAGCTCGATGTATCATATTGCAAGCTGATAACGCCCAGTATTGTGTTTATTTAGAGATTTGTTGTGTCTTTTTATATTATTGATTTCTTTAAGTATTGTTCTGTGTATAAATATTGTCTGCGCTTTTTCTGTGAGTGCTCCGTGTTTATCATATATTGGAATATTCGAGAATAAGGCTTCGCTATCTGCTATCCAGTGTATTCGACCTCATCCACAGCGCATTTTTCTTACTGATATGTCATAGTAAATAGCGGGTCATAATACATTTAATAAATATTAAGATATATTTTTGATGACGAAACCATCCATGGAGTTTTTAGATGCTTTGTCAGTAAGACTATCAATTTCAATTATCGAAGCTTTATTGTGAAAAGAAGTGAAATGCTATTATCGGAGCGATTCATGTACTGTAGTTTTATGGATAACTAAAGAGGAAAATTGGTCAGTATTTATCCGAAATAGAGTACGAGAGATAACTGACTTCTTCTTTAACGTGGAGTTACACGGTAAATAAATTAAATTCCACAGGTTTGTCATCTCCAGGTTGTACGGCAACACATATGGTGAAGACCACAATGGCTAACATTACCTCCTCAATTTTGGCATCAAGGGAAAATCTTGATTGAAGAAATTAAGGAGGGCGATATGGAGAGGGCAAAGTTAGAATCCATAAAAAATTTTATTAACGCTGAAAATATTATCCAGAGCAAAATAATCTATTCGCTTTTCTTCAAACATCAACAAATAGTAACTTAATAGTAACTTTAGATATTATAATTTGAAAATGAAGAAAGAATATAAGGAGAAAAAAGAAAGAAAACGAAGAGAACTCGCTTCTTCTGAATTTTATAAAGCAGATTTGAAATTAGGAATGGTGATTCATCAGGAATCATTCGAAGGAGGTGGAGAAGATGGAAAAAAATTAAAGCCTTCGCTGTCTTCGTCAGTGACTATAAAATCTTGAGTTTAAAAACACAAATCGTCAATAGAGAATAAAACGAATTCCGAAAACCAGTGCTTTTACCCTCACATCACAAGAATTTGCATCGTGGTCTTAAAATTATATAAAATAGTTTACGAGAAAATTTTTGGCTTTTAAATGGGATAAAAATAATACGCAAGATTGTATTAAAGCGTGTACTATTCAAGAAGATAGAAGTTTATTTTGGTCCATTAACAGGAAATCGAGTTGCTACTGTTAACCAAATAACAAGAGCGTACCATAATTCCTTGAGGAAAATCAAAAAATTTGGATACTTTTGCTCACTTTGCACGCCTACTATCTAGAACCCATCATCAGTTTATCCACTGAAGCATTTTCGTGGGTTTTCGTAGGTGTGTCTCAAGATGCGGAAGATGCTCAATTATATTACGACAACGGCATCAGTTTTGTTGGCGATGCCAGTATACAAGGATTGAAGTGGCTCTCCATTGCATATTTAGCCTGCAAACAACTTTGTGGTGAGGAAATTGGAGAACGAGATTAATTAGAATAATGGAAGATCTCTTAAAGAGGATTTTAGATCAAGCACAACTATTTGATGACGAAGTGGTACAATCCCATGTTACTGTGAAGAGTAATAAATTTCTATCTGGAAGCGAACACCTCTTTCGTCATTCCTACAAGATAACAAAGAATAGAGCAAATCGAATATTGAGTTTGTAGAACATAAATGTAAATGGGGAATACAATGAAGACAACATTTACAAAATGATTTATGTCATTGATTTAGTGACGAGTCTCTAGGACTTCTCTTATAAAGAACAAGGTGTAAAGATACTCTTAAGATATCGAATGAAGATATTATATTAACTGGCAATATCGGAATTTTTAGGTGCTTTAAAATACAAATGTCACATTCAAATCACTCCGCCCCATTCAACATGTCTGTCCTCTATAAATTTCATTTTCTAGTGATTTTTCGTCACAAATGACTATGGATAATATTGTTAGTACGCATTCGGATGATCCTAAAATGACTGTGATGAAACTTGAAGAAAAATTCGATTTGTAAACTTTATATCTGGCATTCTTTATTGGCTTTTCTAAAATGTCTCTGCATTGATTATGTTTATACAACTTATTATGTCATTTTTTTCATGTGTGTTTATTATGATACATAATTAACAGATGGAGCGAGGCAAAAGACGGCGCTGGTAAAAGCAAACCTGTATTTGTAATTTATTTTAAAGACTGGGAATCACACATTTTCTATTAAACATTTCAATACATAATTTACTAAAGGATGAGTTTTATCAATAAAGACCTATCCTTGATTTTTTAAGAGTCGTTTTTTTTAATTATTTTCCGCTGAGTCAGGAATTCCGAATGAATTAAACTATTGAACAATTTTGCCTTTGGAAAGTTGAAACGCTAGTTAAGTTTGGTAGAGATTTCGGAGAATTCTTGAAAAGCTCTAACAAGCATATCTAAAATTCGATTTCATAAAGATATGAAGTGCTGAAAATCATAAAGAGTTTAATTAATTTTTTTTGAAACCATGTTTCTATTCAACTTTTCCTTTGAATAAAAAAAATTGACGATTTTTTTCTCCAAAATTTTTCGCGAGATTTCTGTCATCCAAAAGTTGATTTCTTTCTCAGAGATGAAATATTACCTAGCACAGTATGCAAAATAGGAAAGAGATCTTTTAATCAAGTTTCAGTTTATAAATTTTCTGCGAAGGAATTACTCGGTACTTTTATTATTACAGAGTCGCTTAAACCCTGAAATAAGGAAAAGAGAAAATGAAACTAAATTTTAAATGAAATGTCAAAGAAGGTGGCATATTAAATATAAGTTGTCTGTGTAAAAATGATAGCACCAAAAATAATGTAACGTACAGGAAGTTATACATGTAATAAATTTGAGAAGAGTTGCAAAAATATTTTGAAATTGAAAAATTCGCAATTAGCTAACAGCATCTGATATTTATTGAGAAAAGGAAAATAATTCAAGAAGTAAGCTACCCTACCGAGAGGTTCACATAAAGGATTAAAGCTTGTTTGGAACAGATAAAGCTTCATAAATTAAACTACGAAATGTTTAAACCATCACAAGAAAAATTTTAAATGCTTTTAAAATGAATTCAAAATGGTAAAAATAATTTTAAACCAAAACATGAATTTGATTTTGAATTAAGGATTTCTTTAAACTTTGAGAATTTTATTTCTTCACTTCGTACTCATAAATTATTATCCATGATTTCATAAAATTACAAAAGAAATGTATATTGCTTTAAATCAATGTAAAAAAAAGAAAAATGGTCGAGTTTTTTTTTTTTTATTCCTTAGATATAGCCAATAAAGTTTGCTTTTTGCGATAATAATGATAAATGAGATTATTTGTGAAATCAATTTTCCAATTTTGAAATATTCTTCAGAAGCCACCTCAGGGTCAGAAGTATTAAATTAGTTTCATTTAAAAATGCCATCGCATCGTATCGCCAATAATTTTTTCTAAGAATTTAACATAAAATATCAAGAAAATTTGTTTGCGTTAATAAGAAAAATGGGTTACAAAAATTAGTTATTTTTTTACGCGATGATATTTTTTTACATACGAGATACTAAATATTGTTCTCTTATTTAAGGCTTAACTTTTTTTAAACTTGACTTGGAAAATAGTTTTTAATAAGGAATTGATAAAAACACATTTTTTTTATTGCCGATGATTCTATTTAAAGGTAAACGAATGAACGGCATCTTGGGCTAGGGGTAGCTCGTTTCCCCGATGATCTGGGCATTCCGGGTTCGAGTCCTAGTTCGGGCATGGTTGTATTCTATCTGTGAAGTGTGTGAAAGAGCCTCCCGGTAAAAAGGGGTTGTGAAAAAGAATGTGTGAGTGTATATTCGCATGAATTAGAAGTCAGACTTCTTCTCTCGAATGCTCAGGGGTCTTTACCCTCAGAAGCTACTGCACCTCTCTTTCCGGGGTAACGCGGACATGACATCATCATTAAATGAACCTCAGATTCATATTTTAAATAAAATGAGATTCATTTAGAAAAGTACTACAATGCCAATGTAATCTTAATTAAAGCTTTTTAGCTCAATTATTGAAGGAATAAATATGATATTTATAATTATTACGAAATCCTTAGTATCCATTTCAAATGAAGTGTAACGAACATCTTATGAAAAGAATGCGCTTTTAATGAATAAAATGCATAAAAATGCATTATATAGTACAATTGCATAAAGAAATATAAAGAAAGTTTCTATAAAAATTATATAAAAAAATTATTACTTTTCCCATTTCTTTTTTCAAAACGTTTTTAACATGATCTTATAAATATACAAAAGTGAAAAAATAAATTTTTATCATAAATCCTGCCATTAAAACAATTATCATAACAACATGAAGTAAAAATAGAAATATTAGGAATAAAATGGAACTATTATCACACACACACACACACACACACACACACACATGTATAAATAATACTTTCTAAAGTTTTATAATATATGTTTAAGAATCTTCATACTCTTACGATTTTTATTTTGTCTTTTAAATTTTTGTTTTAAAAATTTTGCTTTAATATATTTAAAGTGATTATAATTTTCTAGTTTTTATTTTTAGTAATATTCATCTCGGCTTTATAATAGTTGTAAAATTCCTTTATCTATCTTAAAGTTTAGCCCAATTAAAATGAGGTCAGCAGTATAAGATATACTTTGAAAGAGACCTATAATTTTGAGCCATGATCAGAAAATGAAGAGAACATTGAATCGGCATCACTCCCGAAAACTCTGTGCTTTCATAAACCCTTCTATCAAAAATGAGCTGGTACCACCAGTTCAAACCACCAGAAAGAGTTTTCATTTGAAATATCATAATTAAATTTGAAGAATAAAATAATAACAGTATTTCATGTTTTTCTTTAAACTTCTATGTTGCATCAATAAAAAAACTCACCTTTTACAAATGCAAAGTCAACTACTTGTCCAAATGCTTATAGTCGAAATTTTTCTCCCATCGTTGCTAAAAGCTGCGGTGAAAAATCCAAATAGAAAAATGCCAGATATTTTTGTCACATCAATATTGAAGTAGTGAGAACATTCACTAGTAAATATTTTCGCTAAAACATCGACAAATTGTGTGAATGAATTTGGTCTTTCGTCGGTCTTTTGATAGAATTAATTTGCTGCTTTATTAATTGGATTTCATTTTACTTATGAACCTGAATATTTTAAAAAACCAAATTGCGTATTCTTTAAAAGAATAAAGTTGCAAAATGTCATTTATTATTTAATATATTAATAATAAGTCAACCAGAAAATGGAACTTACACACACACACACACACACACACACACACACACATATATATATAATCATTATGTCATCAATAACCTCTATCTCTAAAGATTTATAACACTTCACTAAAAACACATTCCATTTCTTTCTATCCCTTTCTAACTTAATCAATAGAGAGATTCATTCCTCCGTAACTGAATCATTCATTTCTAAATGTGTCTACTACGCAAACACAACTTATGATAATCGTAGCGTGAGAATCTCACTTATCATCTTACTCTCGAGCATTTTATGTATGATTTAAGGTGATCAACTACATATTTCAGGGAACTGCAAAGTTAACAAAAATATATCTTTTTTTTAAATGCGTGGAAGTTGAATCAATGGAGAAGATGACTCGTGCTTATAAATATGCCTAAGCAAAATCCACTAATCACCATACGCAGACAGTGTAGCGAAGAAAATTGCACTAAACTGTCGAATGAAAGGAAGTGCTCTGTTAAAAACGACTTTCCATTTAATATTCTTATCAGACTTCGCTCAGGCTGCAGTAATAGCAGCGAGAATGCATTTCATTCGAGTTGAGTTGTTCTACGATTGCTGGTTTGAATTAATGGCAAATCGTTCAGTGGTTGAGAAACTTTAAAAGACACCGGTTGTAATTTCGAGTTTAAGGTTAACTGAGTTTCGAAATAAATGTGAATTAGATTTGATTTTGGAATTAGGTTCTCGTTCAAGAAGAAAGTTTTGAATTAACGAAGCGAATTGATTTAAGGGGTTAAAGAGCAAATATTCGATGAGTCGGGAGAGAAAATGCATTTTAATAACACGCAAGGCTGAGAGAGAAAGACTTTTTCTTTTATCGCAATGAAAGTTTTGCTTCTTTCTTGTTGTCTCAGTCATTTTTTTTCTTGCTGAAAAGAAGTATTTATCTTGAATTAAAATGGAAATTAACCAATGAAAATCCTACTTACACAAATCTTGATATTACATTTTATGGTGGGGAAGTCAAAAAATAATTAAAATCGTTAACTCTGCACATATTTAAAATAACTTTAATTGCGACTTTGTCTTGTACACTCGAGAGGAAATGAAATGTGATTTTAGATAATTTTGCGCTTTTTCTCAGCTTCCCCTGTCGCCAAATGGCCTTCACTCTGATCGAATCCTTTTGGTTTCAAATAAGTTCCCCATTCAACACAGAAACCTTTTCATTTCTGTTCTTTTCCTCTTAACAGCTTGGATATATATAGCGAAGACGGACTGTCATTCCGAGGTCACGACATGCCGCAAAAGTGCATATCCCCTCCCCGAATTCCGCACCTTTCATGGGATATTTTGCTCTTATACTTATTATGTTATGTGCTTCGTAATATAATGACAAAAACTAAATATTCATTTGGACGCTTTTGTTTCCTCAGATTGAACTCAAAAGTTGGCATAATATTGGCTACAAGAGAAAATTTTTCTTACCCAAATCGCGTCAGTTCTGGGTTTATATACAAACCAATAAATGATCTTTTTGTCATCTGGAAATCTAATGATAAACAAATGAATCTTATTTAACCTTATATCTCTTTGAGTTGTTGAGTTATTGTGTGCATAAGCGCATGGAAAAACATGTTTCCCTCGGAGTGATTTCTTCCAAATTTTCATGATATTTGGAAGTTTCATGGTTTTTTTTAGAAATATCAAATTTCTCTATTCTAATTTAATGCCTTTTTGAATGAATGACATTATTTTCAAAATGTTTACTGTTTTTAATATTCAGAGATGCGTATTTAGTAAAATGAGGAAATTCCTTAGAATCTCAACATCGAATGTTTTACCATCGCAATGCTTTTTTTTTTGTATACTTCGTGTACATGAAAGTATAAATACTAAAAATTCTTGCAATCATTTCACAGAAACTTACTTTAAAACATAATTTTAACGTGATTTTTAGCTTACTATCTATTTAAATGTTGGCATTTCACTAAATTAGGCCATTCACATCGAGAAAGAGAAATGTCGCAAGTCTAT
>JAPMOR010091687.1:134402-149657 GCA_026543865.1 Argiope aurantia | reverse complement strand
AGTTAAGATTAAAACTTTCTACTATTTCCTTTCAATTATTAAAATCAGAAATATTTGTTTATGTTATTTAATAAAGTACCAGCTACTCTGTTTAATTTTAAAGACAACTAAATAAATAATAACAAATGAACTAAGTAATTTCTAACTCTTAAAATTCAAAAATTCAACATTTTAAGTAGTCTTAAGAGGGCAACAGAAATTATTTATCACCATTATATATTTACAATTATTTAATGTTTTAAAAATTAAATTCTCTTTAAAATTGAAATAAAAGGCAACAATTCAAATATTAGGAGAGTAAATTTTTATTTTAGTATAAAAAAATAAGTAACATTGTTGTATGTTGCTCTAAAATTTGTTGAATAATGCGATCTTACGTGGCGGTATGGCATTCTCCATTATTCAGGTGATTTTGGTTTGAAAGGTAACTTGCCAGTTTTTATTCAAAAGTTTTTAAAATTTCGTACCTTTCGAGTTCGTATAGGTAATACACTTTCTCATCATTCTATTCAAAGTGAGGGTGTTCCTCAGGGAGGTGTTTTGAGTGTCACCCTTTTTATTCTCTATATAAGCCAAATTATTCCTGTTTTACCATCATCTGTTTGTGGAACACTATATGTGGATGATCTACAAGTCTCCTACCAGGGGTCTAATATGGTTTTAATAGAGTGACAACTTCAGAGGGCTGTTAGCATACTCATCTCATGGTGTGATGAGAATTGACACACGCTCTCCCCTGAAAAGAGCCGTTGTGTACACTTTTGTCGGAAACGGAGTCTCCACCCTGATCCTGTGATACGAATTCGAGGTGTTGATATTCCAGTCGTTGAGGAGGTACGTTTCTTAGGGGTCATTTTTGACCGGAAACTCACTTTCCTTCCTGCATGTTCTTCATCTGCGAAAGAAGTGTGAAAACTCCCTCAACATCCTAAAAGTTCTCTCGACCACAAGATGGAGGGCAGATCGAACATCGTATCTATCAGTCTGTTATTCTGTCGAGGATTGATTATGGATGCGAAATACATGGTACAGCTCGTTCTAGTGTTCTCCGAAATTTAGACACAGTACACAACAGTGCTTTGCGTATATGTTCTGGAGCCTTTCGTACATCACCAGTTCATAGCTTGAATGTGATCTGTCATCAACTTCCACTTTATCTGAGACTAAAAAAAATTATCTGAAGTATATTTTTTCCGTATTGAATCTTCTATCAATCACCCTGTTCATAGAGTGAATTTACCCATTGGCCTGGGACGATTATGTAATGCACGTCCTTCTAATATCCTACCTTTTCGTGAAAGGATAAAAAGGACTTTTGCTGATGTAAATATTTTAAATCTGCAGATTCATAATACTACTGATCTTGCTTTGCCTCCCTGGAATGTCCCAGAAATATCATATCTTAACCCTTTTCTCACCTATGACAAATCTACCACTTCATCTATTGTCTTTCAACAACTGTTTTATCCCCGCAATGAATATTCTATGCACATTCCTGTTTTTACGGATGGCTCAAAGACATCTTATTATGTGGGTTGTGCTGCCGTCATTGCTGAGAACACAAGCAGCTTTCAATTGAGTACTTTGTGTTCGGTTTTAACTGCTGAACTAATGGCAATTATGATTGCTCTTGAAAAAAATTCTAATCTTATTGACCATAAATTATGCATTTATTCTAATAGTATGAGTATTCTGAAAGCCCTGAGCCATCCTCATACTAAAACACATCCACTAGTTGTAGATATCCTTCATCTTTGGAGAAATTTAAAAACTCGGAACTACCAAATTTTATTTTGTTGGTTGCCAGGCCACGCTGGTACTTTTGGCAATGAATCTGCCGATGCTGCAACAAAGGCAGCATCCACTTCTATACAACGAGCTATTCCGTACACAGATTTTTTTAAAAAAATATTTCACAGCGTATTTTTTATTTATGGAAAGAATCATGGGAATTGCAGATTTCTAATAAACTGCATTCTCTTCAGCCTGACATCACTTCGTGGCCGATTGTTCCAGTGCACGAGTTGGACGCCAAATTGACTCGGCTTCGCATTGCCCATACTCGTCTCACACATAAACATCTTCTATTTGGTGAGCGATGCCCAGTCTGTAATGAGTGTCATGTTAATTTAACTCTCATTCATATTTTATCAGAATGTCCAATTTTTAATCCCCATCGATTACGTTTATTTGGCACATCATCTTCAAACATTCGTCACTTGGTATAAGAACATCCCCATCCAAATATTTTTACTTTCTTTCAAGAAATTGGTATTTTCCATTTTATTTAACTAGAAAAAGATTATCTCCACATTTCTTGGTTTTTTCAAATTTTACTTTAACATTTTAGAATTTCACTGAATATTTTTTTTCTTCAACCATATGTTTGGCGCAGCATAGCCAGATATGGCTCTTCTGCCATAAATTCCGAAATAACTAACTAACTTTTGAATGATGCACGGACTCAAAACTTACATACGTGCTCCTCATGAAAAGATGGTGGAAAATTGCTAAGCTAAAACACTTGAAGGGATCTCGCAGTCTTAAAGACTACGAGAACAAAAATTTGCGTCTGAATTTTTGAATCAATTCGTGTACCATAAACTATTATCGTGAATCAACAGCTAATTTTTAAATTCTTAAATATAGATGTATTATTTCATTTCGAAAAATGCTTTAAATGATGAGAAGAATTATACGTCTTAATGATTGAATCAACAAATATTTAAGAAATCTAATTATTTTTAGAGTTTCCTAGTTGCATCAATCTTTTGAAAAATACTGCTATGAATTTATAACATTATCACATTTTCGCAGTCAAATTCCTGGTAAGAAAGATTGCTTTACAAATACCTCTCTTAAATGTTGTATGGATACAAAGCCAGTTACATCGACGATAAACTTGGCGACAAATTTGACAATATTGGCAATAAAAATGAAGGACATATATCATTCTAGAATCTTGACAATAACTTCACCAGGATTCGATTGCCATTGCCCGATAATCTTTGTCCTGTCACGGAAATAATAAAAAGCCGAGGAACAAAACTTGGCTTGAATAGCATTTTGTGCATAACAGTGGTTTCTTGAGCAATTCAACTGTGTTTTGCTTCTGTGTTATTCATATTTTCGTCTGGAACAAAGCGTTTCTATCCGTTATTGAACTTGTTAGAGCCATTTCACTGCACACATACACACACGGAGAGAGAGAGATTTTAGATTTAGACACTGTTCATCTCATTGTTACTTTTTTAAATATAAAAAAATTCTTGGAGAATTAAAATTAATTGAGCTATGAAACTTTGAGAACTTTGAGCTATTGAAACTTTTTTTGAATTAGTTAATATTTCAGCAAAAATTATGGTCTAATGTGGCATCTTAAGAAATCATTTACAAATTGAAATTGTTGTGCCTTTTAGCTTAAATTGTCCTGGAATATTCCATATAACGTAATTACTAACTACCTACTGTTTTGAAAATTATGTCACTTTCCTGATTTGCCATTGTTTAAAACAAGATAAAAAATATTGCTCTGTTTAGACATTGAACGGAAATCAAGGTTCTTTTTCAAATATGATAATAATCTTTAACAAGCATTATTTTTGTATGAAGAAATATTTAAAATCCTTTAATCATATAATACAATGGCTATTTGAAATAAGTAAGAAGAACCAAAAGATGCATTAATCAAAACCAAAACATTATAATATCATGATAGTTTAAACTAGAAGTTTCAAATTTAAAAGGTTTAACTTTTCCTCTTTCCTGTTTGTAAAGAGAATCCGATTAATCGAATTTTCTCCAGCTTCCTGATTCAGCTGTCTGAAATTTTCTGTTCTTGTGTGTTCTCGTGAAAATACACTATGATAAATGTTGTTGTTTTTTGTCTACTTATCACTTAATCAGTAAATTCAATAATTAAGTTTTCATTACATGCAAAATAAAATATTTACCATTAAACAATGAAAGTACGAAAATGCAAGAATATGTTCTGAATTATAATGCAATATTATAATTCATAATTATCCCAATTACTGTAATGCATAATTATATTACAATAACTCATAATATTGTACTTTAATATTTTATGCTACGTATTTACTAACTGTTTTTGTTGATAGCAGATTCGAAGAGAATTACTGATTGGGTTGATTTTAATTAAATCTTTTATGCATTATTATATTTATAGCTTGATAATCAAGTTGTTTTAATTAATAATTCAAATAGAAATTTAAGAAACATTATTTTATTAATCCTAAAACTTTTGTCTGATAGCATCTAAATCAAGAGAATCTAAATAAAACCTTGATAAAATGAGAATGCTTTTTCCGATACTTTCCAATGAAATTTAAGCAATTGTTTTACTTATATTAGTTTCAATAGATGGCAGCACATGTTACAATTTCCTTTTTCTTATAATTATTACATTTAATTTTTCCAGCTTTTACGTAGAAAAACGTATGTCCGTGCGAAAACTGCTAGATATGAGTGGCAAAAGTGTTTTCGATATAATTATACTCCGATTCGAAACAGGAATTAAATTAGAGAGACAGTTTTTTAAAAATTAGTAATCTTTCATATTAAGAAAATAGTAGCATTTAAAATAAGACCCATAGCCAAAAAGAAGAAAGAGAAAAGCAAAATATAAATAAAGGAATGATTAAAAGTAAAAAAAATAAAAAGATGTCTATTTTTTTTTTATATATTAATACTTTTCTCTTTATAATGAACTATGTACGCAAGAAAACGCATACATCTGAGTAATTTATTGAAAAAAAATAAACATTTTCAGAAAAAATAATTCGATTTTTTAAATATCCTCCCAAAAATTGATAAGCATTTAAAAGTACTAAATAAATTACATGTTCGATTTGAAAACGTAACAAATTTCAGCGGGAAGGAGTGGGAGACTTATTTCATATATATATATATTTAATTATCATCGATATTATGATACATATTTAATAATATATGCACTTCTATTCGGCTATATAAATACAAATTATTTCAATATATTACATTTAATTTTAAGCTATTATTAGGTTAGTTATCTAAAAAAGAAATATTAATTACATTATTTTTAGAGTTATTATAACTAAAAATGTTGTATAAACCTAACTGGATTCTAATCAAAATCACAAAGGCAAATTGAAGTAATCACGAAAGCCATTTGAAATCACCACAAAATCTTTTGAAGTAATCACAGTAAAAACAATTGATAACAAAAGTCAAGTTAAAGTAATCTGTGTGATTGTGAAAGCCATTCGAAGCAGGCCATTTGAAGTAATTAAAATAATCACAAAGGCAAGCTGATGTAATCACAGTAATCACGAAGGCTATTTGAAGTCACCACAAAAGACATTTGAAGTAAGCCCAGTAATTGATCAATTTGAACTATTGATTACAAAAGCCAATTTAAGGTAATCACAGTGATCGTGAAGGCCATTCGAAGTAATCACAAACACCACTTGAAATAACCACAGTAACTACAAAGGCAAGTTGAAATAATTACAGTAATCATAAAACCAGTTGAAGTGCTTCCTTAAAAATAAAAATTATATATTTCACTTACTTTTAACGGATTTAGTTGCATTTTTACTTTCTCCTATACAAAGTACACGAGGAGAAAGTATTATAAACTTTAAAAATAATAATAAATAAATATCCAAATTCCATAGAATCTTCACAGACCATCTTTTATCTATATAAACGAAATCGTGTAAATCAGCTTAACGACTAAGATGAAGTACTTCCTAACACAAATCTTTCATCCAGGACAAATTGCATTTAAATATTTCTCATTCTACGCGAAGGCTATAAGTTTGCGTGGGGGCAATTCCATCGTATTGTCACATTCTACCTTGCATCGGCCGCCTCCGATAACTTTGTAATAAAAATCTGAGCAATTGTGGCTTTCATGACCTTCTCAAAGGACTACAGTTTTTATGTTTTGGCGGAAAAAGAGAGGATAACGCCTTTATTAATGAGTAGGAGGGGAAATTTTGGAGATTCCAGTGCCTCGCAACTAAAAGCAAATATATGTCGATTAAAATATATAAGGCAATTACTAGGCACCGAAAGGCTCAGATATATTTTGTGTGATAGAAATATACATCTCAGAATCATTTTTTAAAAATTTTTATTAATTAAATTTTTAAAAAAATGCCTCTTTTCATTGATTGTCTCCGAAAATATTATTACGCAAAAAGTTATTATTACAGTTATTATTTAAAATTTATTATTAAAAAATATTATTTAAAATTTAAAAGGAAACTTTCTACAAGAAGTTTTATTAGTTTGTTTGAGTTTAGATTTTATGGCAACACTGTTTCCATAAAATCTAAGCTGCTTTCATCATTTCTAAAAATGTTTAATCAATTTTCCATTGTTTAACGATTAGGAATGAGGATTGTACTTGTTTTTCATATTCCTCAATCATATTGTTACAAATTTTTATTTCCTTATTAGTTAATATACATGCCATTGTTCAGGATTTCTAATTTAAAAATTTTCGCTAAAATTGTTATAAATTCTTTTCATCGTGTCAAATAATTTCTATCTTCTTCTTTTTTAAAATTTTAATGAGAATATCAATTGGACTGGCTGATTTTTAAAAATACCGATAGATAATTTTGTCAGTATGAATAAACCAAATTAATAATTGTTAATTTGGCATCTGACGTTGTCTAAACAATACATCTGACATAATTGTTAATCGTCTTGATTTAAAATTTCTTTTCGATCTTAATCCAGAATTTTACTAATATATTTAAGAAATCGTTCTTCGTTTGTATATTTGTTCTTTAAAAAAAAATGTGTTTCAAATAGTGTCCAAATTGTTTCTGTAAAAATAGTAAAAAATGTTGCCCAAAAATATTTTCAAAAGTAAAACAAAACTACCCAAAAAATAAAGGTAGCATTTTTCGAAGTCACAAAGTTTATTTTGAATAGTTAAATATTAATTTACTATTGCACTTTGAAAATTTGACAACATTCCTTCTCTTGTCTCAAATGTTTTGTTGGTAAAATTTTTAGGGGGATATAATTCATCGATTTAATTAAATTTATTGAACTTTTCATAACTAAATTCTAATACTATAAAAAATGCAAAATAGTGTGCAAAACTTCCACATTTCAAAAAGCGGGTGAAAATTAGATTATAAAATTTCGTCTTTACAACAAAAAAAAAGCAGAAAGTTAAATGAAAGTATGTAATTAAAATCAGCTATGACTTTAAATTATTCCAATAAAAGAAAACGCAAAACAAGCCGAAAGTAAATTTAACGGCAAATGATGTTTCTGGTACTTCAACTAACCAGGCCCTTAGGTCATGACCTTCGAGAATCCTGAAATTTTAACAACACCTATAAGAACTACAGTTTAATTCATGCATGGACTCTGGCATGCTATACTTTGAAATAATATCTCATTTGCAGACTCAGTAATCTGCAAACAGATTTTTATTCACAGACTCCATGCATGTACGTACATTTTATTCGTAGAATCATTGCCTTATTTATTCTCACTTTCAGTACCTGCTAATAGCGCTTTATTCAGAGGTTCACTGCATGTAAGTACGCATTATTTGCAGGTTCTGTACCTGCAAAGGATTCTTTATATACAGGTTCCGTATCTGCAAATAACGTTTATTCGCAGGTTCTGTACCTGCAGACAGCCCTTTATTCACAGGCTCTGTGTCTGTAAATATGTTTTATTCGAAGGCTATACCTGCAAATGATTCTTTATATACAAATTCCGTATCTCCAAATAATATTTAATTCGCAGGTTCTGAACCTGTAACAAAGCAATACGTTTTGCAGCTTCAGTAGCTGCAACATATTGCTTTATTCGTTCTGTAAATACAAATAATGCTTTCTTAGAATCGTAACTCTTTATTCATAGGTAATGTATTTACAAATCATGATATTCTTCTAAAAGAACTTGTTTGGTTTACAATGAATGTATAATCATATCACTGACGCTCCGACCCGCCCGAAAGAATAGGCCGCGGTGGCCTGGTGGTAAGGTCTCGGTTTCGGAACAGGAGAATTTCAGGTTCGAGACCCGATTCCATCGAAAACCCGTCGTGTAAGGGGGTCTCTTGCACGTTAAATCCGTCCTGACCAAACGTCCTCCCGCTGGTGTGGTGTGGTGTGGAGAGGGGGGTGCCAGCTCAGGTGTCGTTCTCGTCATCTGATCGCGGTTCAAAATTACGAGGTCCATCCCAAAATAGCCCTAGTGTTGCTTCAAACGGGACGTTAATATAACTAAACTAAACCGCCCGAAAGGACATTGATAAAGAATACTGAATGACCAGACAGCCGGAAAGCAACATTGGCGGGAACTGTGGTTGAGTCCTAATGGTTATCACTGGCCGTAGTACAACCCTTCCCGAAGGAAGTGCATCCCGTCATTGATGGGAGGAGCCAGATACCTCACCTATTTATCTGCCCACCAGGGTGGCGAGATTTAACCACCATACCGGAAGCATCTCATCTTCGTTTCGAGGTGCTCCCCCCCCCCCCGGGAGTTAGAATGAATGGAAAGAGTTAACTAAATTGACTTCGCACACAATTTGAAATGAAATCGATTTTCTTACCATTGGAGATAGCATTTCAATACGTAAGTCGATTGCAATAATTAATTGGACCTAATTGACTAGCGTGTCTTGAAACTGGGCTTTGATATTTCAAAGCACAGGTTCAAGTATACAAGTAACCAGTATTCTATTGCGCTGTTCGGAAAGTAATTTCGTTTTTTCCCGACAGAGGATTTAATTGTATTTTTCTGCACCCAACTTCACATTTAAGCCGTATAATTTTTATATGCTTTGAGAGCTCATATAGCAAGGCTTGTGTGTGAAAAATTCCAATTAATTCTACGCAGTAATTTTTGGTTCGTGCCCTTTTAAATATGGCTAAATGTTTTAGACGGTAAAACCTTCACCTCAAATGAGGAGGTCAAAAACCACCTCGATCAGTTTTTTGGCAGCAAAGACCAAAATTTTTATGAGCGTAGAATGATGCTACTACCAGAAAGATGGCAAAAGATGTTGGACAAGAACGGCCAATATATAATTTAATAAAGTATTTGTTTATTATACGAAAACTGTCTTTCATTTCCACACACACACACACAAAAAAAAAAAACGAAATTACTTTCCGAACAACCCAATAGTATTCAAAAATATGTCAAGTATTCCTATCCAATGTATTCAGAAGGCTTTTAAATATTTCGGCAAAAAATATTGTCTAAATAAACACTTTTATTGTCTATATTATTGTATATATAGACAATAAAAGCGTTTATTGTATATATTATTGTATATATTATTATTATTATTTTATACAATAATATATACTTTTATTGTATATATTATTGTCTCTAATTATTTTACTATTTTTATTATATTTGTTGAACAAAACAATGTCGAATACAATAGAACCTCAGGGCTTATCAATTACCTTGTATAAAAATGAGTTTTGCTTTTTCTTTCAAATGAGCATCTTTCATTTTCAAGTCGTAAATAATTACGTTCCAAACAGAAACTTAGTTCGAAAGAAAAGTTTCAATCCACATTAGCTAAGAGAACGATTGAGGATGTCACCGTAATTGCCGCACACTGTACTCGACCTTGAATTTTATGGTCTAAGTATTATCTTAAACTGATTCTATTTATTATTCATATGCTGAAGTATCAAAGAGTTAAGACATGTCAAAACTTTAATAGCCATTCTTAGTGAAAATAAACGAGAGTAGTTGATATAAATGTGTGCCCCCCCCCCAGGCACTGCAAGTTCTGAGATGTAAAAAATATTGAGTGGTTCATGACTGAATGAATTGTTATTCCACAATATCTGAAAGGAGGTTAAAATAAAAGTCAACTAAATAGGTAATAAGCAAATGAATGTTTTGAACAAAACAACGGCAATGCCAATTACTAAAGAAGTTCTGTAATCTTCCTAATTTACCTTATGTGAAGGGTACATTGTTTTTAGTTTTATAGCTCGGGTGGCAACTGTAAAATGCAAGCGTAGGAGAAAGTTTGCATTTAAAGCATAAAGCAAGGATTTAGATTTAATGAACATTCCTAAACTTATTTGGTAATAATCAGCTTTGATGATCAGCTTATTGATTCTGTTGGTTACGTTTAATTTCAATTAAAACTTTGATGCATGGCCTTTCATGGAAGAAAACTCTGTATTTAACAAACAGAAACAGTTTCAAGAGTCCTTTTCAATAAAGTATTTATGTCTCAATTGAAAACTCTACACTGAAAAGCTATAGATGGTTACATTGAGTAGCATTCAACCAGAAAATTTCGGGAAATTTATAAGTATGCAGGTAATTCAAATAATATAATCTTCTCGCAAATGCCATCTGTTTGCTACTACTGTTGAAACTAATATCTGTGTGGGAAAAAGATTAAAATTCATTTACTTTGTTTTCATTTGATCCCGATGTCTTTCCATAGCATGTTTTCATTTACAGACAACTTGAACAGTTAATGTTACCAATTAATGGGCGTAATGTGAACAATTAGAACATTTTAGTTCCATTTTAAAAGGTCAGTCCAAGAGCCATGAAGAATTCCCGGGTGATGTAGCTTTAAATATCATCTACAGCCAGATGTCCATTCCTACTATCAGGAATTTCCCATAAGACATTTTAAAACTCTTTTATGAAAAGAGTCCATTGGTGAGAGAGAGTTCGAAGAATATAGTTGAACGAAATCTTGAAGAACGTCTCATCATTGAAGAAAAACATCCTTTTTACTCCATCACTGATAAAATCCCCTCATCCAAAAATAAGAAAGAAATATGACAAAAATTTAGTGATTTTCAAAGTGGAATACAAAATATATTGATATTACTCAGTGACTAGAATAATTTAGTGATAAAGATACATCATAGCTTGTTTGTGGAAATGTATTTCTCAAGATAAGAGCATGAAGAAAAGAGTAAATCATTTGAAATATTCGCATACTATTAACTCGGGATGTAATAATCTACATAAAAAGTTTAAAACTTCGTCTGTGATATTTTGTGTACAGGGATAAAAAGATGCTGCTTAAGTAAAAAAAAAAAGTATATGTTTACATCTCAATAAATTGATTGCAAAAAGTTTTATCAAATCTTATATCAAAGCAAATGTTTATATACTAGCAGAAAAGAGGATAAGGAAAAAGAAACCTCATACGGAAACTTAAAATTTCCATCGCTTTGTTTACGCATTATTGTGATAACGATAAATTTATTTTGTAAAATCAAAGGTAACTGTAACAAATTTGTAGCTTAGATGCTTATATATATATATATTACAATTTAACTTTGATTATTTTATAAATTTAAAATTAGTGTAGCAGTTTTCATTTTTGGCCTCTTCTTTCAATGCTCCTTATATTCTATCTTATATTATATTCTCCTTTACAAAATTGTTGTGTTTAGAAAATTTTCTACGAGCTATTCGGAATGTTTGCGTTTTATTTTGTTAGAAAATGTAGCTGTTTTTGATGGGGGAAATGCGTAATAACAAGAACAAGTAACAGTCGGAGTAATCAACTCTAATTTTCTTATTAGCATTCACCTTGAATTCGCGTTATGCTCTGTCTCTGGCATATTAATATTCTGGCTTTACTTTTTTGACTTGGAATGAAAATCCACAATATTTGTCGGTTATTGCACTAAATACTATATACAGGGTGACTCAAAAACCTTGACCACGGCTTTTATTCTTTTAATATTGATCATAGACATATACTGTAAATTACAATGTTGTGTAAAAAAAGGTGCACAATGTTATGAAATCGAATAAAATTTTCAGGGGATTAAACTTTAAAAAAATACAAAATTTAAATTTTTATACGGAACCCGTACAAAAACATTCCCAATCAGTAAAATGTGCCCCATCCTCTAATAAGGTCATGGACAAAATTTCAGCATTTTATTACAAAAAGTCTCAAAGATATGAAACTACATAAATGCTGACTTAAATCATTTTTCGTTGCATGGGTATGAGTTCGCAAAGAGGAAAAACGAAGTCGGATGTTCGTGTTTTAGGGTTCGTATACAAATTAACAAAGGAAGTAATGATTGAATAAATAAATAATAATTTTGCTATTTATTGGTTCAAAGTATTAAAAATTTGTAGAAATAATAAAGGAAAGATTATATAACTTGTTCAAAATATTTTCCATCCATGCCAATACTAAGCTGCATTCGTCTAATGACACTTTTGTATTCTCTATCAGTTCTTGTTCGGTGATGTCAATCCAACCCTCTAAAATGCAATTTTGCATATATTTAAGAGAGATGACAAATAAACCACTGTACATAAACGACCCCACAAAAAAAATTCATAGGCGTTAAATCAGGTGATCAAAGGGGAAATTCGAATGGACCATGCAAACCAATCCACTTATCTAGAAACTCGTTATTTAACCAGTTTCACAACTGTTGTATGGTGACCTGGAGATCCATCATATTGGAACCAAACATGAGGACGTACTGTTAGAGAAAGTTCCTCCATAAAATCAGGGATAACCACATTCAGAATCTCATTAACATATCTGATTCCCGTCAATGTACCATCATATAGTTTGTGTTCAAGCAAGCAGTTTTTGAAAATACCACACCATGCATTCACAGAAAATTGCCTCTGATGATGAATAGTACGTACAACGAATAAATTTGCGTCTGACCAAAAGTGCTCAATTTGATTATTTATGCATCCATCTTGTTTAAAATAGCATTCGTCTGTCCAAATTTTTTTTCAGAAAAGAAAGATTAGCATTTTACTGATTAAGAACCCAATTATAAAAATCTAGACGACGCTGATAATCTGTTGGTACCTGTACCTGCATACCATGAATGCTAAAAGGAGGCCATCCATTCCGTCTCGGTATTCTTCATACTGCTGCACGTGATAGGTTCATTTCTGAAGCAGCACTACAGTCACTACTATGTGGATGACTGCAAAAGTAAGCCAATATATCAATTTCTTCATCAGTTGAGTAAAGTACGGGCCTACCTGGACCACCTGCAGGATATACGCTTCCTCTTTCACGGATTCGTTGCACTAATCGGGAAATAAATCTCCTCGAAAAATGTCGGGAATTGGGATATTTACGCCGAAATTCCCGAGCAGTTTCGTTAACATTGCTATTGTATAAACTGTAAAATTATTCATTGCTGTATTGTGACATACAGTGCGTGAAAAAAGTATAAGGACAACATGTAATTGCATGAAAATATGGTTTATTTCCATTTCACCTAACTGAACTTTTTATATTTCTTACTTCTGCTGCATAATTTTGTGATAACACTTATACCACATAAAAAACATAATTTAGCTTCAAAATATTGATTTTACAAAATTTAACATTAAAGGAAATACGGAAAAAATTATAAGGACATGTTGTAAAATACTTAAAAAATGTTTCAATAATCAAGAAAACTACCTTTTTTTTCAATCACTTGAATGAGCCGAGAGGTCATAGATCCTGAAAAATCTTTTAAAATGTTCACAGATATTTTTTCCCAAGCGTCTTTGATAGCGACGACAAGATCTTGTGTACATTGATACTGTGTGCCGATTTTATAAACTTCTCGGGCTAGAAGTCCCCATAAGTTTTCGATTGGATTAAGATCGGGACTTCTCGCAGGCCAATCAAGTAAATTTACAGAATTAGCTTCAAACCAGAGTTTTGTACTCGTAGAAACGTGTATCGAAGCATTATCCTGCCGAAAAATATAGTCCCCTGAAGTAATTAGTGGTGCTTCAGGTAACAAACTTTCTCCTAACATATCAACATACCTGTCCGAATTCATTTTACGGTTGATAAGTACAATTGGAGTGGTTCCATTTGCCGCAAAAGCGCCCCGTACCATAACCGAGCCACCACCATATTGACGCCTGGAAAACACTTCCTTGGACTTTCGCAGATCATACCAAAAATAACGAAAACCATCAGGTCCATCAAGATTGAACTTTTTTTCGTCCGAAAAAATTACATCAGCCCACTTTTGACCAAGAGAAATGTATTTTTTGGCAAAGTAAACTCTTCTTTTCTTATGATGATTTGTAAGAGGGGGGCGTGACACTAATTTCCCATAAGAAACTTGAGGATGTTTACTCAAAACATTTTGATCAGTCCTTGTTGAGCATGGTAAACTCAAATTTTGTCTAACTTCATTTGCGGTTTCTCTTTTCTCGCAAGCTCTCCTTACTATCATTCTTTTTTGTCGACGAGTGAGAATTTCTGGTCTCCCAGTTCGCTTTTTCATACCATACATCCCAGGATTTTTTAGAAAATTATAAACCACCGTTTTAGATCTCTTGATTCTTTTTGAAATTTCCCATCCACTCAATCCACATTCTCGAAAAGCAACAATTTTTCCTTTTTCAGAGTCAGAAAGTTGAGTTCCTTTGGGCATCGTTTAAAAATTCACGCTGAAAGTCGCCGAGTGGGAAATTTTTTTCGCAAATGAATCTTTTAACTCGGAATTGTCATTTTATGCTTTCAAATATGCAAATTTTTAAATAATTACTCGAGAAAAGGCAATGTCCTTATACTTTTTTCCGTTTTCATTTAGGTTTAAAAATCAAAATTTAAATTTTAGCAGATTTAAAATTGAAAATTTTAATTACTTTACGCATAAAATATTTGAGTTTTACTTCTATTTTTTCTACAAAAATTTGCATTCGATTCTGTAAACAAGGCTTCTAGATTTGGCGATTTTTCGCGTGTCCTTATAATTTTTTCGGGCACTGTATATCAAGTTAAAAATCTAAATATAGCATCATATAAATAGCTGTATGTTTTACAAAGTGCAGAAGTGTAATAATTTCTATTTTTTAAGCAATATCGTTAATAAGAATGTTATCGAAAAAGAATCTAATTAGGTAATGCAATGATAATAACTTAAGTTAAAAATTATTTGCCTATGTAACTTAAATACATGAGAAAAGAGGTGGGCGTTTTAAAATACCTGTAGCGGAATAACATACCAGGATAAAATTTCTCATCATTTTAATAAATAAATACAACATAAAACTCTACTAAAATAAATGATTTCGAAAAAATTCTAACAAGCTTCTGCAATAATACGCCTTTTTGGAACACTATAAAAACGTAAACTTAGTTTGGTTAAAAGATTTACGAATGAAAAAATGCTAATATCAAATAACAAGAAATAAATCGCTTTCGTAAATGACGTTTCTAAACATGAATATAAGGAAATATCCGTTTGCGAA
>JAPMOR010091687.1:92749-110490 GCA_026543865.1 Argiope aurantia | reverse complement strand
ATTTATTATATTGAATACTACTAAATATATTTCAAATATTGAAAATTACTAATATATATTTTATTTATATTTAGTTGGTAAAATTATTTTATCAATTATAATATAGATCTTATAGCCAGGAAAGAATTTATACTCTTATTCTATTCGATAGTGGTAAAATATGAAATTCATTATTACGACAATTTATGGAAATTTTAATATCCATTATTATTATTAGGAAGATTTTATAGAAATGATGAACTAAAAAAACTGATTATACAATTTAATTTAAAAAAATTAATTAAAACTTAATTAAAGAAAAAATATAGTTAAAAATAAATTATTTATTTAATATATTTTAGCCGATGATGACTTTTATTTTAAGTTTTCATTTTATTCATTTATTCTGAAATAAAAAGTAAACTGATTTCGAAAACGATATTAAGCGTAATTGTGATTTAATTTCAATAATTCTTCTTACCACTGTGGAATACATTTTCAACACTATTTAATTAATCCACATAACATAGATACGATATGTCAATATATATATGCACGCATTCGAATTTTTAATGCATTTTAAGTAGATAAAGAAAGAAGTATAAATTCAAAAAACGTTTAACAAATAATTAGTATATAATAGTACAACTTCATGAATTTTCCTATTTCTAATGTTTACTAATATTATTCTAAACGTGAATGACCTCTCAGATTGTTTAAGTAGATTTTAAATTCTTATTTATAAATTTAATAAAATTTAAATTTTAAATTTCTGAAATCAATTGTCTAAAATCTAGTGTATTTTTAAGTGCTTTTATAAGCCTTCGAAAAATGGGGTTTGAGGTATGTGATTGAGTTGAAATGTCAATCTTTTGCGAGAATATGAAACATATTTCCCATTTAATATTTTAACTTCTGAAGAGATTTCTATATTGAACCTTTTGAACAGTTTCTGAATTTATTCTTTGAGAACTTTTGTTCATCTATATATTTGTATAATACTCGTTTTAATATTATTTTACATTTTTGAATGCTACTTTATCAAATTTTAAATTTTGGTAAATTTTTAGACGAAACAATGCATAAAGTAAAATCTAATGCATTCTTTATGTTCAAGTTTTGTATAATAAGAATTTTCAAATACACTTTGCAGTTTTCTGAACTAAGATTAAGAAATATGTTCATTTAGAAATATTCTACAGTTGTATTTATATTTCACAAGTAAAATAAAAAAAAAGATTAAAAATTTCGTGTTCTTAATCAGTCGAAAGCCAATTTTAAAGATAATAGCCTGTTTATTTGATCAGAAATCACATAATAACTTTCGTAAGCTCTTTTAAATTTTTCATAAACTTTCAAGATAGAAAGCTTTTACCTCACACTTCTTCCTTTTAATCAAAATCCAGAAAACAAACAAACATTTTTTCCATGATTTTTTTTAAAAGAAGCTTTGGGTTTAAGATATATTTTTCATAGATGGTTTTTTTAATCTATTCTAAGCAAAAATTCAAAAATATAAACATTTCATAGCATTTTTCAAAAATAAAATCATTCCGAACGTAATCGTATATCTTAATAAAATTACTGATGATTTCAATAAGTCATCGAAAAATATCAGAAACCACAATTTTGTTTTCGTCAATCTGTGCTGAATTTTGTTTTAGTCAATCGGTGCTGAATTTTGTTTTCGTCAATCGATGCAAGTTTACATATTTTAAGTTGTACATTATTGCTATAAATTAAGTTCACTAATATGATGCTCTAGAGCCAGTTCCATGGTAACAAATGAAATAAAATTTCACAACTTTGTTAAATAAATCTTTTATTTAAAGTATGTGGTACTATAAGAAAATAGGTAAAGTATATAATACTCTCTGTGGAAGCGGTTCAAAATTACGAGGTCCGTCCCAAAATAGCCCTAGTGTTGCTTCAAACGGGACGTTAATATAACCAAACCAAACTAACCTACTCTCTGTGGAAACAGGAAAAAAAAACTTTTATTCTCTTTATGTGCTAATATTGCACTAATATTAAATGGGTAAAATTAAGTATATAAAAATAAGCAAAACTGCACTAAAGTTATTTTAAATTTTTTTGATAGAAGGAAAACTTAATTGCTCATTTGACTATTTCAATTTTAAAAAAAAATTAAACTAAGTTCTAAATATTTGTTGAAAAAAGCTACATCAAATGAGAAGGTAAGGTAGGTAAAAAAAAAATTGCTGAAGTTATTTTATAAAATATATCCCCCCGCCCCTTAAATAGTGGTTCTTTTACAATACTTGTTGAATTCATATTTCCTTAAAACGTCCTTTCACGTAAGATCTTTTTAATAATTTGTTATTTTCACACAATCTGTGCCACCCCCCGCTGGGATCACTAAAACAAACAAATTGCATATTTAGCTACAGTTTTATACAATTTTTACATTTATTTTTATTACTTTGAAAATGATATCACACGATCTCTCTGACTTGCACGCAATATTAAGCCGCACATTTTCCGTCCTTTTCGAGTCATTACGAAAATAGGAAGTAGAAAAACAGAATGAAGGAAAATGTGCAGCAAATGAATGGAATGCGTGATTGACAATAATGGAAGCTTCATTCAATATCCGTAATACTGTTTTTGTTTATTTTACTCAAGAGAAATATGTTATTGTTTTGTTTGTTATCGCTGATTGTATGAAATTATCTTTCATTTTCCGCAATTCTAGGAACCGTAGATTCTGTTGTAGAGCATTTGAAATCAGTGAATTTTATAATTTTAAAAACAGTGAAATAAACTTTCTTTCATTTATAGAAATAAAACTGCAAATTTTACCTTATATATTAAGTTAGCGTTATTTACTGAGGATAATCTCATTTTAAAAAGAATGATTTTTAACAGAAACCAACACTTACATTGCATAGATAAAAGTGAAATATTCTTTCGTTTGGAAACATTGAGCAAGCTCTAAAGCCATCTAAATAAACAAACTGATATGATACTGTATTTTCTTAATATAAGATGAATTTAATATAATGATTTCATTTCTTTTAGAATTTGTGGAAAATTGGCAAGACTAATAATGGTAGGTACATTTTTTTTTCTAATTTCTTGATCGTCTGCGAAAACTGCAGTTTTGTGGTCCAGAAAACTTGCAAGAATTCTGAATGGTGCTGTTCTAACATTTTAAAAATATAATAGTTTGTACATTAAGAAACGAAAGCTCCAAATAACTTTATTACAAGAAAAGACATATGATCTGGGAGATCACTGCCTCTATTATGAAATAAAGGGTTCCAAAATTAACGCAAGATTTGAATTTGCCAAATTTCATGTAGTAAAGTTTTTGCATTCCTATTTTTTTCAAAAACCATTTGACACCTGATAGTTTAAGGTTAGTAAAAATGGAGCGTTACACTATAGAACAACGTGCTTTAAATGTTGAACACTGTTTGGAAAATAATGAAAGTCAATGATACAACATGACAGAACAATGTGTTAATGCAAGATTTCAATTAAATAAAAAACATAGTTTTTTTCCTGTAAATGTTCATATTTTTATTGAATCAAAGAATACATGATAGGGTTATGTATGGACTAACACATAGTGCAAATGACCGCCACGACTTTGCTAGCACATACACACTTTTTTGCTAAATTTCCCATGACCATTTTGCATTAAAGTGGCTATATTTCGTTGAATTGTTTCAATGTGGTTGAACTTCCTCCTTCAATTCACGCGTGCTTGCGGACTTTTAAAAACCCCATAAAAAGATATTCAATGGTGTTAAATCACTCGATCTAGGGGTTTCACGAATTTTAGAACTGTGGCCACCAGACTTTCATTATTTTTGAAACAATGTTCAACAATTAAAGCACGTTGTTCTATAGTGTAGCATTCATTTTTACTAACCTTAAACTATCAGTTGTCAAAAAAGATTTTTTTAATAGGGCGAATCGCGGCAAATTGAAGTTTTAACTTCGATTTATTTCAGCATGGGTCAGAGAAAAAGCGGTAAGCGATGATCTTGTATAACAATCTACATCGCGATAAAAGAAGAAACATTTCGAAGAGAATAAGGGCCAAAAAACTTTCCCTTCCATGATTTTACTAAGTGAATCTGGTAGGGATTTCTTTTACACTTGTTGACTTAGGCATGGAAATTTCAAGTATCTTTGAAAAATATGTGCGAATACCTAGGGATTTTTATCTCTTCATTCCCGGTATGGGAAACATGGAATTAGCAGTTTCATTAAGCGCCTATTAGAATGAATTAAATAAAAAAGTGGGAATTAAATAATAAGATAACATTTTTGAATGAAGTTAACATGGGCAATTCTGATAAAAATTAGGAAATTAATAACAATTTAAATTATATTAAAAATATCATTATATACATGTGTGTGTGTATGTGTGTGTGTGTGTAAATGCATGTACAAATCTACAGGTTTCGTTCGATTTTAATGAAATTGAGCATTTACATTTTAAAACACGCATGCTCATCATAAGTTTTTAAAATTCAAATGTTAATTACAAAAACATACCTTAGTTATTTATTATACAAATTTTAGAAATTTACAGTGGTATCTACCCAAACTATTTTTTTTACCAAAAATGATTTTCATATCCTCTTAAAACTTAAAAATTATATTTTCAATAATATTAATTTCATTTTCGTTTAATGTAACTAATTTACAAATTATTTTGAATTAAATTTGATAAAAATCTACAAAATATTTCCTAATTGGTTTGATGAAATTGAAATGCATTTCATTGCTGCATCAAACCATAAAATCGTGAAAGTTTGCAAATATAGAATACACAATAATACTCAATACACAATTTGCCGATACGATATACACAATAAGATAGGGAATTGCTTTTATTGGCTTCAGAGTAAGGTTTTATTCTAGAGTATGCATTCTTTTTAATTTAGCAATAATATTTTTCAGTATTATCAATTAGCAAGGAGAAATTTTAATTAGATTCATTCCAGATTAATAGGTTTACAGCAGGAAAGCCGATTTTCCGAGCAAACAAACTGGTCGCCAAAGGCAGCTAGTATAAAATATTTCAAAATGAGGGAAATTTATAGATTTTTATAGGATAATGTTTTCAATTTTTTATTATTTTTTCTAAAATGCGCATGTAAAAAATTAGTGTGCACAGAATGAAACCTCTGTAAATATCAAACAAGCCCATAATCAATGATTATACCCCGAGCCCGAGATACTTTTATGTTATTAATTTGTGTTTATCTTTTCCAAAGTTTCTAGAAAGTTTTGTTTTTCTGTTATCATTTATTTGGATTCATTATTTATTTATTTATTTGGATATTTCAAGAAAACTTTCCTGATTTTTGTATAAATGTCGACCAGAAAATAGAAATTTTTCCATTGTATAATGAAATGAGGGCTTTTTATTAACACGTGAATGATTTCAGGCTTGCATTCTTTCTGCAAATAGCGATGCAAAAATTAGACTACTTTAATGACTGCTAATTTCACGAGCTTACTTTGTGAATACATTAACGTGCGCTATTTGGGTAAATGTGGCGTAGTTTATTTTTCCCTATTTAATGTTTGCTTATAAGATAACTTTGAGATATTTAATCATGTTTGTTTGTGTGGAAACCTCCCGAAAGTTGTTGTTACATTCTTTCTTACTTAATTGGATATTTCTCGAAAACGCTTTTGATTTCGCTCAAGCACGTGATGTTGCTAATGGATCTTACTAAGTTTATATTTCTAATGAGACAGTGTTTTGTTTCATTTTTTTCATTCTTTGCATAAATTGGCGAATTTGCAATAAAATACAGCTTAAATCGTTATCGCACTAGAATGTTTCGAATTCGATATTCGAATTTCCAATTTTTTTCCTGATTTAAACTGACAGCTCTTTGCTAGTAAAATATCAAAATTTTATTAAAAACTCTATGTACCAAATTTCATCTATCAGGTTTGCGTTTGCGTTTTCGAGTTTCCACATTCACCTACCCATGAATAGATAAAAAAAGACAATTCATGATTTTACAAATTAAGTTTTAAATCAAGTGCAGATCTATAATTCCGGTATAACGATAACATGCCATATTATACTCAATTTAAAAGTGTCTCATCCCAGCAGATTGGACTAAAAATAGAAAAAAAAATATCTAATTATCTATCTCTAAAAAACTATCTAACTATTACAATCGGTTTCATCAAATGCAAAAGAAAAAAAAACATTATGATCGAAAACATTCCTTTATACTTTATTTGAATCATTTGGATTAGATGTTAAGTTTTTTTCTGTAAGATTTAATATGAAATGAGAAATACTAGCAGCCTTCAGTGCCTTGCTGTTTGCCCACTGTATTCTTTAATCATGTCATCCGACTTTAAATAAATGCCCTTTTAGAGAAAAAAAAATGTTTATTTAAAAAAATGGAATAAGTTAATATTTTTTTTTAAAAATAAGTATATTTTAATATTTTTATATTATAACGCTTTTACTTTAACTCTTTGTATTCGGAGAAGTAATTCGATGCATAATTATTCATCTAATACAAAGATTTGTGTATTGCTCTGAAAAATAAATATACATAATTGATTTAAGCCGAATGTTTTTGAGAAATCAATCTTCCTCTTTTCAACTTTCTGTAGGCGTTTTTAACAATGCCAATTGAAAAATAAGTAAATAAAATGTCAAAATGATGCCTTAATTGGTGAGGGTGAGGCACCATCCTAATGCAGAGGATTAAATTATATTATAAACAGGATTGTCTGCAAAGTGGTAAAACAGATTTATGATTAAAATTTGGGAATTGATCTAAATTATTATTTAGATTCAAAGGTTTAATAATAAATTTAATTGTAAAATAAAATCTATTATTAAAGGTTTATTTTACAATATTTCTTTAAACTGCTGAGTGGTGAAGACAGGTCAACGTTAATGACATATTTAGAGTCATGATTTTTCATATAAAAAAAACTGGATAAATCGATTGTTTTTTATAATTATATATATCTCTATCTATCTATCTCTATATATATTTATATATATTATGAGTGATTTTATGGAGATGTAAAAATAAGTTTTATGATATCTTAAAATAAATATAGAAACTTAACAAATATGGTATCAATATAGAATAAATTTTAAGCAAGAACTTTGTTTGTTTTATATCGTAAACAACAACTACTTCAATTATTAATTCTAATACTAAAACGGGAGTTTTTTAAATAATTGGTATTTATTTCTTATCTTTTATTTGTATTATTATAATCGTTATAAAATTCTAAAATCAGTTTCTTTCAGTTTACTGGATGGTTCTACATAGATTTAAAATTTAATAAAATTAAACAGCTAATTGATAATTAATTTTAGAAACATTAATATTAAAAAATGCTATCACAGAAGGATGTGAAATATAGGGTAAGCATATGACGTTTAGGAGGTTGGAGTAATTTAAATAGCAAAGTGTAATAAATAATAATAAAATATAGAAAAAATAAAAATTTCTCGATTTTCATTCATGTAGTGTTACTATCTAGTCATCGAAACTAACATAAAATTCTTCTATTCTTTAGGATTTATCTTTTGCTCTGGCCATAACGAGGATGGATAGTATCACCGAAGAAGAAAAGAAAGTTATTGATGAGGTAAAAGATTGTTATTATTTTTTTAACTTCCTACTTATTTCTTATGAAACAATGTATTTTAAATAATCGCTTCTTCTTCCTTAAAAAATCATACAATTCTTAAAATGCATTTAAAGAAAAATGTCAAATGAAGAAAAATTTTCATTTTAAAAAGTGTATAAGATGCCTTTTGAATTGAGATTCGCCTTAACAAATATGATTTTGCAATATAACAAGTTGTTGTTGAAGTAAACGATTATTTTATTATTCTAATTAACTTCCTCCTTATTTCTTATGAAACAATTTTTTTAATACTTGCTTTTTCTTTTCAAAAAAAGTAATGGAACTATAAAAAGTACATGCAAAGAAAAGTATGAAATGAAGAACAATTTTATTTTAAAAAGTGCATAAAATGCATTTTGAGAAAATGAGATCTGCCTTAAAAATATAATTTTGTAACATAACAGTTGTTGTGTGATAAAAGATTACTTGCTTTATTTTATTTAGCTTCCTATTTATTTCTCATGAAATCATATTTTTGAAATAATTGCTTCTTTAAAAAAAATAGAATTCTTAAAAGACATTTTAAGAAAAAAATCAAATGAAAAACTATTTTCATTTCAAAAAGTGTATAAAATGCATTTTGAAATGCGATCCGTCTTAAAGAATGTCATTTTGTAACATGACAGATTGTTTTTGAAGTAAAACTATTGTCTAAATTTCTAATTTTTCTCATGAAACAATATTTTTGAGTTAATTACCTGTTCTATTCAAAAAATAATAAATTTATTAAACTTATATTTAAAGAAATGCATTAAATGAAATACAGTTTTCCTTTCAAAAAAGTTTATAAAATTTGTTATGAAAGGAGATTATTCTTTAAAAAAAAGATTTTGTAACAACAACTGATTTTAAGAATTTTATTGTTAAAATATACTGTCATGATAAATTGACATAGTGAACATGCTGCAGATGTATAACGCTGATTTTTTTTATTGAATGTCAATTCCATTTCTACGGCAAAATATGAAATATGGGAATAATTTGAATAAATTATATATTTTCCATAGGCTTTGTATGTAATACTTAAGTATTAAATAAAATGATTAATGCTATTATAATACAATATAAGGACATCATAATAAATCATTTATTTAAAAAAAATGTAAACGCCATGGAGATGCAAATGTTGTTTAGGAAAAATAATAAATACATATCATTAAGCATCCCTTATTAAAAATTAGCTAAAGAAAAGGACGGTTATTCTAAACACACAAAGGAAAACTTTTGTTTCCTTTCTCATAAAGGGAACAAAATATGAGCCCACTTTCTGTATCAATATAGAAAATAACATTATTTTTAATCGTGAATAATATTATTTTTTTGTGAAACTTAATTCTATGTTACATTTTAAAGTCTACTAATTTTCCATTTGATATGGCATAGAATATCAAGGAAATGAGCGAAATTTTAATCGTTTCATACATTGCCTGAAACCACTTAGGCATTCTACTAAATATCTGATTACAAACTTTTCCTGAAATTGTCGCAACAAACACCATTAGAAAATTCAACGCAGAAGATTTTCTATTTGTGAGTCATACTTTAGAATCCTGAATTAGATAAGGGTAATTACGCAATAAATAACTAAGTTTTACTCGCTATATTCTAAAAACATACTTATGAAATCGAATACAAGCAATTCCTTGCACAAAAGTATTTATTTTCCCAAACTTCTTTATGTTGTATTTCCATTACTCTGTGCGAATAAAATATTTTATCCCGATTATCCCAGACATATTGGCATATGCCGTTACTGTTCTAGAGCATATTCAACATAGCTGGAATTATAGCTACATAAATAGTACTTTACTATATTCCCAAATGAAAAATCAATCACGTAATAAAGATCTAAATATGACCCAGTGTTTTTTTCCCTAATTACACAATAATCACCGGGTTTTAGATCCTTATATTACAAAAAATATTTGCAGTAAGGAATATAAACAATACCTTGTACAAAGCAGAAATATTTCACATATTTTTCCTCTGATTATATGATTTCTCTTTACTGCATTTCCGTTAAACTGTACACATCGAATACGATATCCCAATTATCCCAGACATACTTGTACATGCCATTACAGTTCTGCAGCATATTCAACGTAGTTGAAAATATAATTGCATAAATAGTTCTTTAACACATTTCCGGATGAAAAAAAAATTGCAAATCAAGATGAACCAGTTTTTTTTCCCTTAATTTCACAATAAATACCAGGTTTTTACTCGCTATAATTCAAAAAAATATTTATAGATAGGAATATAAATAATTCCATGCACAAAGCAAAAATATGTCATTTATTTCCATTATGATTACAAAATTTTTCTATGCTGCCTTTTCATTACACTATGCACATTAAACATAATAGCCCAATTATCCTTGACATACTGGCGCATGCCATCAAGATATTTAGAAGCATACGTAATTTGCTTGCTTACATTAAAAATTACAAATATAGCCGTGAATTGTTTTTGTGGTATTTTTCTCAATTGTTTCCCAAGAAAAACAAATTCATCATTATGACATTAAGGTTAATATCGCCACGCAATTCTTAGTGAAAAGTTCGAGACTCTATATAATCCTAAGTTAAAATCCTATCCATAGATCACCGAAACACGTAGATCCAATGGATCCACTTCAGACATAAATATCAAACATCAACAATAAAATTTAGGTAACGTTCTTGTGCTGTTGGCATGTGGAGTCAATAATAAGGTTCAAGGTTGTGATGTCATCACAATAATTAAATTTCAATTAAGTAATTACAAGATCCGTCTCTGAATGTCAATATGTAATTGCAAACAGGAATCGATCAAACATTAATCTCTTGAAGGTAAAATTCTTTACCTTTATTACTTTCTTCTTAACTTTATTACTTTGACGCATTTTCACATGCCGTTAATGTATCATGATCAAATTTATGGAATGTGGCGTATATCATGCTGCATAAAATGATTAAAATGTTTACTGTCCTAGCTGCTGGTTGTTGACATTCATGGTTATGATCATGTTTTTAATGCCATAACTTATGGATAGAATATTTGGTATATCATGCTGAACCTAATAATTACTTTCTTAGCTCATGATTGTTCATGGTCTTAGTCATAATCGTAGTGTTTACTGTTAAAATTTATGATTGGCCTTATGGGTATATCATGCTGCACGTAATGGTTAATTGCTACTGTCCTAGCTCATGATTACTTTTGAATGTGCATCATTGAGAAAATGCTGAATAAATGGGCGTCAATCAGTAGCAAATGTGTGCTTCATCATTTTGGAAACGCATGTAAATAGATCCACTGTACTTGTAAACAGTAACTCCTGGTCATCCTTTCCAACACTTGTTTATGTTCCAAAAATCCCAATATAATTTTGTGAAATCTTTTAAAAATATAATGTATAGTTCTTTCTAATGTGAAGTATGAAGTTACTCACTGAAAATAATTTTCTTAATCTTTTTTAGTTGAAGAAACGGACGAAAGAAGACGTGACTCCAAAGTTGCTGGAAGATGCGTCTGTTTTTTACCGGTTTGCAAAAGGTATTTATTCATATCTTTGATACAATCACTATAGTCTTTAGATATTTTTTTTTCTTTATTTGAATTAGCAAAAGAAAAAAAATACAATTTCCTGCTGCATGCAAAGATTTTTTAAACATTATTTGAATTTCGTTTTCAGCTCGTGATTTTAATCTGGAAGAAGCGGAAGCAATGTTGAGAAGAGTAAGCAATTTTACATGTTTTTATTCCTAACTATTTTCTTTTTTCTTCTATTTCTAAATTCCATGTATTTAAAATGCGATATCTAAATCACATTTTTTTTTAACTTATTACAGAAAAAAATACATATTACAGAAAATTCTGTACTTTTTTTTTAAAAAAAAAAGTACAGAATCGTCGAAAACTGTGCGTTCACAAAGCGATTTCAATGATTTTCTAATTTAAATTTATTCCTTTAATTTAAATTGAGTACCGACTCAAAAGGAGAATTCACATATAGAACTATTTTCTATATGTGAAACTTTAAAAAGTCAAAATATTTATATAAAGGTTCTGTAAAGCATATTAAAATAATAATTAAATAATATTTAGAGAAAATTTATCATAAAATAATTTTTAGAAATAATCGTTTTAATATATTCATAATTTTTATAAAAAATATTTGAGGTCCAAAACAAAATTATAGAGCCGTTGAGGTTACTGCATATGGCATATAATTAGCAAATGAATTCTCAAAAATTCATTACAATTTAAAATTACATTACAAATCTGATAAAAATTGAGCTAGAGGGACTTTATCAATGTCACGTATCTAGGCAATTTTATTTTACCTCCAATTTTTTTTCAATTATTATGTTTGGAAGACATTTTTATACTCAAAAGGAATATCTTTATTTAATCTATTATAGTGTTATTCTTTGTAGAATTTTATATTTGAATAAGAAATGCATAACTATCTAAATCAGCAATTCAAATTTGTATTCAAAAAATTATAATTGGACAAAAAAAAAAAAAAAGGAAAAAAAAAGATATTTAAATTGTTTCGGTAAGATGAAAAGGTAAAATCCTGCGGATTTATTATGAACTAGAACATTGTTGTTCTAACAATTAAGAGTTATTTTCAGCTTATAATAAATTGAATTTAAACAAAATATAAGAAATTAAGTAATGAAATTCAGTAATAACAAAACTAAACTTCTTAATTTGCGAATTTGATTTATTAACGCATATAATTTTCTACCAACAGTTTGATTTAACATATAATGTATTTTAATATGATTTGATAAAAAATCGAGTTATCTCATAAAATTCTTTGTAATGAATTTTTTAGAATTTTTATTAGATACTTGTGCTAACTAAAAGTGCATCGACACTGTTACACAAAAAATATTGAAATAAAACAATAATTGATACTATTACTTAAATATTAGAAATTAGAAATTAAGGGACTAATATTTTACTTAAAATTTATGTGAAAACAGCAGGTTACATCAAAATAATATATATATATATATTAGATAACTCTCTTATCTTAGTCGGAACAAAAGAAATCACGAAATCAAAATTTCGGAAGATAGAGATTTCATCACTTATGATCCTCTCGAAGATATTATATAATAATAACAGGCTGAACTGAAATAAAAAAATATATTAGATAATACTTTTTTCATGTTTATTGGAGATTAAAAAAATGAGAATCTGGTAAAAGTTTCAGAAGATAAAGAAAAAGAAAAGTCAAAGTCCTCTTAATAATCTTTTTAAATAAACATTTTTTTCAGATATATCTTCAAGTATCATCATCTTTTTTATGTAATACCTGCAAAATATTATATAATGAAGATAAGTTTGGCTTATAGAGTTAGATAACTAAAACTCCTATTCCTATATGATAACGATTTTTTTCCAAATAAAAAAGAATATCTATGACGCAATTTAGGAATCATAGAAGCAATTCTACGGGATTTATGTTGATTGCGATAGAAAATTCATGTTATTAATTGATTGGAAACTCAAAAGATACAAAATCAGCTAGCGGAAGTGGTTTCCCCTAAATTTTCTTGCATACTCTGATAAATATGTTTATAGTATTAACCGCATGCCATTGGCAAATAATAATTATGAAAAAACTTATTAACGTCCGATTTTTGGTGAATTATTTCGGCGATTAATCGCTAGATGGGGTTTAATAAACAATACCAGAAAACCCAATACGTATTCTGTATTCTTTTTTTTTCACCAATGGACTCAAACTAAAATTTGATGAAATTTACCTTCATAATCACAGCTTTATACATATATATCACGTTTAACATGTCTGAGACATTGTGTTTTAGAATTACCGCGTTTACTTGTTTCTGAGAGTGCAGAATAACAGTTACTGAAGTATCTAATTATAAACAGTCAAACTTGAAGGCTTAGTTAGAATACTCAAGATATGTCTTAATTGTTTTCAAAAGGATAAAAAGAGTGTTAAATACACCTCTTGTTTATGTTTTTCCATTTACTCATTTATAACACAGATCGTTTTTATACTTAAATGTAAGAACACACAATACCAAAAAGTAATTCAAAGCTGATAAGAATCTAGACGCCATAAGATCCTAAAGGAAATTAAATACATTTTAACAGATGGGCGGTTGTTTTGAAATTATATGTGTCAGTTTGCTTAGAATATTTAAGTCTCCATCACTGAAGTATTTAATAATAGGGCCAAACTTAAAGTCTTACTTAGAATACTTAAAATTTTTTTAATTGCATTCATAAGGATAAAAAGAGTGTTACATACACTTACCTCATGGCTTTGATTTTTTTATTGCATATAAAGGATTCTTTTAATCCTAGAATGACATAACTCACAAGCAAAACTATAAAGATGCTTAAGAACTGATAAGAATTCAAGAGGTATAAAGTCCCTAAGAAAAGGTCCTCCAAAAGTACATTTTTCATTGATTTCAAAAATGCAGATTATTATTTTTTTAGGTTGCTATTTTTTATTAATAAATTCTCATCACTCTTTTCGAAAATCCTGAGTTTCTGCAGGAATATGTGTACATTTTAAAAATTGATATTGAAGACATTATGTACGATTCGGATGTGGGTATATGTCATATCGTCATAATAAAAACGTTATCTTCTTTTAAGCATTTTTCATATATTTGCGACAAACAGAAATTTTCATTAACATTCGAATTAAAAATCATTTGCTTAGTTTATCTTACTATATTAATTGCAATATTTTGAGTGCTTTTCATTTAGTTTGGCACCAGTTAAATATAAAAGCAAACGCATTAAATCTTTCTTTCTAATAGCACCAAAATTCGTTTCAATTCTTATTGATAGAATTGGGCGAGTCAGCGCTATCATTTTGCATATTTTTATTTCCTCGTATAAGTAGCATAGAAAAGTATAGTAATCGTCAAAAAATTTGAATTCGAGATTTTAAGGAATCTCCACGTTTT
Source organism: Argiope aurantia (assembly GCA_026543865.1). NCBI lineage: Eukaryota > Metazoa > Arthropoda > Arachnida > Araneae > Araneidae > Argiope > Argiope aurantia. The sequence goes on along the minus strand of JAPMOR010091687.1, from coordinate 95,881 downwards.
AGACCTCCCTGAGTTCCAAAAATGCATGTCTGGAAAAAGTTTGTCTGTCTATCTCTGAGAAATATAATTCAAAAACGTTTTGAACTAGACAGTTGAAATTTAGTATACTGTCTTAACACCAAATTTGCAGATTTCTTTCAAGTTTTGAAAAAAATCGGTTCAGAATAAGTTCGTCTGTGCGATTTCTCGAATATAAGCGAGCTGAATATATAAAATTCGGTATACAGATTTAACATCTATAGTATAGACGTCAAATTTGGAGAAAAATCCAACAAAGAACTGTCTGTCGGTCTGTAATTTCCGGCGATAGTTCAAATGCGATACTTAAACTTGATAATTCAAAAACGCAGTGACACAAATATATCAAATTTGGTATGAGATTGTAGTAATTTCAAATGCTATTTTTGGTAATTTTTGATTGGTGACTACAAGAGAAGTTTTGTGTCAAATTTTGTTTCAATCGGTTGTAGAAAACATGTTTAAAATTCAAATTCGATTGTTGGATATTATTAAGACCTGCCAGGGATTAATCGCCAAGTATCTCAGATCGATTCAGTAAAAATGCCAAATTCACGCCAAAAGTTAATATTTCGTGACTATTGTACGCCAATGTCATGTAATGCGTTCTCTGTCTTAAAACCAATTTATTAGAGAGTACGGTATGAGGTTTTAGGGAGATCCTTCATGCTGTTTACCTGAGGTTCTCCTAATTGAAAAAATTCTCAGTTAGTGATAATGGCGTCGGTAACATTAACGTTTCTTTTCCAATGAAATACAACTCTCCATTTTGTCCATTATTCTGTACAGTACGAAAGCTAGCCAAGACACTTCAGAAAGAATATTCATCTTTATTATATTTTTTATTAATCACTAATTTCCTCTTCAGTGATCGGAGTGGCTTCATGTAGAGAAGTCAATGATATGGTTTTAAATGTTTTTCCTATTCTAAACCATACTCTCATTCTTATCTGTTGGCGAAAGGAATTTCCGTTATCTGTTCAAAATATTATTGATAGTTGAGTGCACGTTTGTTGTTTATTATTTCATGAAAGCTACTGATTCTATGAATGCGATTTCTTAAAATAAGGTAATGCTAGGACACGTCATTTCTGTTAATATATTTGTAGACTGACTAGTGGCTGAATGATAACTAGATGATAAAATTCTAATAAGTTTAAACATTCCGAAATTTTCGGAATAAAGTAGATAACAGAATGTTACGCGGCAAATACCAAGATAACTATTCTATCCCAGAACCTACGTCTAGAATAACTTCAACATGTGCCTTTGACTCAATATTCTCAACTGAAATATAATGATAGATCCTTTTTGATTTAATTTGTTATAGATTTTAAATAGATTTATAAACTAAATACAGGTTATATCTTGAAGCAATTATGGTGAATTAACATGGCTAAATAAATATTCAAAACTAGGCACAAACACGAATACATACACAGGCCTGATGGATTTCATATTTAGTTATTCATGGAATCTTATATTTTATTGAAACTTTGAAAGTTATATTTAATTAAAACTTAAGAATGAAATTTGTAGTAAGATTGTTGCCTAAGATGATTTTTTTTTTGCCTTTTATGTGTATATTAGTCATAGATAATACTATTTCACATATAAATCACGTTACATATAAATCAAGTAGATATCTGACTAATGTTTTAAAAACCGTTAATTTATAATTAAATAACGTTTATTCTCATAATTTTATAGCATTTATCCTGGAGAAAAGAATTTCAATTCGATACTATACTTACAGATTATGAGCCACCTGAGGTAAGTGTGAATATTTGTTAACGTGACATTTATACACTGAAATCTTGTTATGTTTTTAGACGGAATTTTGTATTTTGTGATGTCATCGAAAAAACTCTATATTATATATCAAATTAACATAATAATATTTATAGGCTGGATATTATTTGTGAATTATGTCCGTTCATATTGCAATCGTACTGGAAATTTTTTTAAACGTTTTACAGAGCAGATTACTAAACCTTAAGCTACAAAATTTGGAAGCATTTATTACTTGGGTAAAAATTGTCAATAAGAAAAGATTAATCAAAATAATAATTCGAATCCGATTAAAAATCGATTAGAAAAATTATTTTTTCTTCTCAATAACTAGAGAGCAAGTTGTTATGCCCAAATCTTTTTATTTTTTATTTGTTATAATTTAACGAAGCCGTATTTATGTCAAAAATAAAAGAAAGCAGCTGACAATTTATTGAACATATCAGCGAACGTTCTCAATATTAATAATCGAAAGGATGAAATAGAAAACAGGTGTATATTTGTGGAATGCATAGGCAGAATGTTTCGAAAAGTTTTAGGTTTGGACACGGTATGCTTCGTAAACTTCCCAATTTTCCTCAAAAAGACAAATATTTCTTTAAATAAATAAAGTTTGCTTTTGCAATTGATTCCTTTAACACTAAAGCTACCACGAGGCGGTCAAATGACCGGCTTCCAATGGCAGTTCCAATGTATCGGTGAAATGCCGGTAGGTTTAGTGTTAAAGTTTCTTTTCTAAAAATATTTATCGTGAGCCGTAGGGTTTCAGTTTCAAGACCCGATTTCACCTTAGAACCATCGTCTAAGGGGGTCTGTTGCACGATAAATCCGTCAGGGCCAAACACCCTCCCGCTGGTGTGGAGTCGTGTGAAGAGGGGTATGCCAGCTCAGGTTTCGTCTTCGTCATCTGACCGTGGTTCAAAATTACAAATTAAACTAAATTAAAGCTAAAAATATTTAAAAATAAAAAAAATGAAATATCAATTACTTTAGTACAATGTTTCTTCTGATTTTGGAGAATTTCTAAAAATATTTTAGGCATATTTTGCAACATTACTTTGGAATCACCTTTAAATTTTCTTTAATAATATATCATCAAATTCTTCTTCAATGTATGCCATGTACTTCATTAATTCATTGTTTCAGATTGGATATTATTTCAGTCTTTGTTAAAAACCTATTGGTTTCAATTAGTTTCAAAATGAGTTAATCAACACAGAAATACAAAAACACTTAAATTATAGGAATGAGGTAAACCTTGGATAAGTGTATCAATATGATAAGTATTTGCTTGATCAACTTGATCAAAATCAGAATTTGCCT
>JAPMOR010091687.1:63588-79225 GCA_026543865.1 Argiope aurantia | reverse complement strand
ATAAATTCCATAATATTTTTTTTATAAAATATTTTTTGACATAAAGTGTTTCTTAAATGACCAAATACACTGTTTTCCCAAAATTAAAAAAAAAAGTAGAAAAAGGAAAATTACTCCATCATAAAAAAAAGGAAACTTTGATACAAATTACGCAGCATAATCCAAAAAGAAATATTGTATAAAAATCATGTTAATTAGTGGAGATGATTTTTTTAAAACCATTGTATTGCAGCCAAAATCAGGCATTAAAATTAAGTGAAATATGCACTGTGAAATTTCGGTATAGCCTTGTTCTGGATATGAACATGTAAAATCATTTATCTGAAAAATTACAGTTTCATGGCATCGACCGAACAGATTCTATACAGCAATCCTATGCTTCAAAGTGGTTGGATATGAAGCCTTCAGTAGTGCATTGAATGTGGACTTCATTTGCTACAGGAGCAGTCAGCTTCTTGAAAGTAAAGCCGAGAAAGAACTTCTTTCATATGCCACAAATGATTGCTATTTAAAGTTAATTCCAAGAAGATACATAACTACTACACCAAACTGTCTCAAATCTTAATTAGCTTGGAATATGTTGTTAGAAATGTAAAAATATCGGACGTAAATGGCCTATATAGCTCAGAAGGGATAAAAATGTGGATTGAAATTTCCATTTCACTATTACTTTCTTAATGAAGATAGAAAAAAATCCAATTAATCAAATTATAACCTTATTAAGACGAACAACTTTTGTATTTAAAGTTTTTCGATAACAGCAATATCTTAGAAGGGTGTGAAACGTGATTTTCAAGTCCTAATTTTGACTAACATCAATAATTTATGTTGCTAGATATCAAACTTAGATGTACTCTTGCCTTCCAGCTTACCTAGAGGAATTTTTTTTGTATAAAAAATTACTTATTAAATTTTAGTTCAGTAATGGAAGATTGTTTTGTTTTATTTATTTTTATTTTGAATATATTGCATTTCCCAAATTCAAAATTTATTTTTATTTTCATTTTTTAATTTGATAATACTTTAAAATTAAATACTGTCTTATTTAAAGACAGTTTTTTACAGTTATCTCATTGCGTCTATAACAATTTAGATTGATTAGTGAGCATTATGCTATTATTGTAGATCATTTGGATATGTTTATGCAATTATGAACCAATTATTTTTTTATGTATGTATCTTAAAATGCACATGCTAATTGTCTACATTCGAAATCCAACATTTATTCTATGTGCAAAAGGTTTCTTAGAATACTAACTGCTTTGGAGTAAATGTTGAATTAGTCTTCTGCATATCTTTGTGAAAACAGCCTATATTATATATGTCACGTAGGATCTTCAGTGGGGAACTCACTAATTATTAACTCAATTCTTAACCGAGAACACAGTGACTGACAAATCTTCTGCTTTTATTCTAGCAGGAAAAGTTCCAGAATACTTTTCTGGAGACAGTAAGAAAAGCCCAGAACACTTGTCTCGTAAACTAAAGAAATGTCCAGAATCTTCTAGAACATGAAATTTAGGGAAACATAAAATTAAGGAATTAAATATTTACACAAACTGTGAATCGCATTGATTCTAGCGGGATTCGAACTTACAATCTCTTGATTATGAGACCCATGGTATGACCATGCGGCCATGGCGAGTCGACTGACTCTTTTCAATGCGGCAATATGTTGTTTCGGGATTGATTTGTTTTTATTTAATTTAACATCTATTTTACAATTTAATATTTTAAAAATAAAAAATAGAGAAGTTTTTTATAATTGTTTCATTATTTTCAGCTCCTTTTTATTTCGCATGGATCTATGGAGCACTTAAGCGGATCCTTCCAACTACTGTCACCCAAAAGATGCGCATATTTGGCACTGGTAAAGTGAATTGTAGCATTTCATTTTCTTTAATTCTAAGCTTCAATTCGGACTAATATTATGCTCAAGCATGAAAACTATTTCATTCATTGTCAACATGATAGTGTTTTTAATCTGGTGTGTTATTTATAAATGGCCGTAAAGCGTCGAGTGGTGTACCTGAAACATAACACTCTAAAGAGACATAAATTATTACCAGAGAAATATTCAAAATGTTGGTTATATTTTTAATTAATTAAAAATGAATCGGAATTTAACATTTCTTTCAAACATTTTGGAGCAGATTATCATTCTAAGAAATTTTTACAATATTTTGAAAAAAAAACCTTGTTATAATTCTAATTATATTTATTTGGACTTTTGATTTGATGGCAGAATATTTGTAAAGGCACAAGTACAAGTATGATTAAAAATCATAAAATGCTCCGCAGAACAACTTACTGAAATGGGAGCTACTACATTTGGCAGATATTTACATCTTGTGTAATAAGAGCTCCCTTAAAGATGATTATTAAAACCTTAATAAAATTTCTAATAACATAAACTGTACAAAAATATAATTCTAATTATATTTATGTGCAGTTTTAACTTGATATTTATAAGGCATATTATCTGCAATTATTGCAACAATTATGATATAAAATCTATAAAATTCTCTGCTGTGCAAATCATAGAAATTAGATTTTCTGCATTTAGTAGATCTTTATACCTTGAATAATAGGATCTCGCTTAAAGATTCTAATTAAAAATTATTAGAAAATCTAAAGATTTTACTAATAATTCAGGGGCATAATATCGAAATATTATAAAAACCATTCTTTCTCTAGTTTAAAAGCTAAGATTCCTCAGAGATATTTATTCTTTTGCCAAACAATTTTAATAAATAATTATTGAAACTATCAATAATTTTTAAAACAAAATAATGATGACGGATACTATACTACTATTACATATGATAAATCGTACTAAAACTTCGAACATCCTTAAGATATTTTTTTATTAATATTGTATTAGAAAAAAAATCGCATATGGGAAAATTATAATTGTAAAAATATACAAAATTTTCAATCCAGATTTAAAAATCTGTATGTGTTTCAATTTCTTATCTTTCTTGAAATATACTCTTATTAATATTTCAAGAAAGTGAATATGAAGATTTTTTAAACTCGTTTTGTCATCACTTGATGACAAAAATTGTTTTCTTTTTGGATTCAGAAGATTGGAAAGAAGCCTTACTGAATGACGTCAACGCAGACGATTTGCCAGCTTACCTCGGAGGAAACAAGACGGATCCAGACGGAAACCCACATTGTGAAACCATTGTGAGTTTTGCATTATTTTCTTCGATATTTTCGAAATCTGCAAATTTAATTGCAGAATAAGTTTTATTTTCTATTTATAATGCTTTCTTTGTTGAATTGCCAATTTCGTTCATTGAGCCTTGAAAATAATTTTATTCAGTTTCTAAAAGCAGAATTCCATTAGAGGCGGGGGGGGGGACCTCGTAAATGAGGATGAGCAGCTTTCGGTACGGTGTTTAATTCTCGCCGCATTGGTGGGTACAAAAAAAAGTGGGGGTCGGTTACCTCAAATCGATGACGGAACTTACTAGGGCCGCGGTGGCCTGGTGGTAAGGTCTCGGCTTCGGAACCGGAAGGTTTCAAGTTCGAGACCCGATTCCACCGAAGGACCGTCGTGTAAGGGGGTCTGTTGCACGTTAAATCCGCCATGACCAAACGTCCTCACGCTGGTGTGGCGTGGTGTGGATACGGGGGTGCCAGCTCAGGTGTCGTCCTCGTCATCTGACCGCGGTTCAAAATTACGAGGTTCGTCCCAAAATAGCCCTAGTGTTGCTTTAAAATGGGACGTTAATATAACTAAACCAAACTAACCTAGACGGAACTTACTTCTCAAGCGAAGAGTTGTACAACAGTAGCTCGCTCCAGTACTGCTGTTGCGGGAGTCCAATTACTCAGTTTTTTCCTTGTGCCTTCAGGTGAGGCGGAGTAATCAGTTAGAGGTTCTAAAAGCAAAAATCTAAAAGATTGATGCTTTACGATGTTTGATAAAATATATTACTCTAGACATTCTCTTATAATTCAAGAGTACTTTATTTGTTTGGTATAATATAAAGAACATGGAATTTTTTGGAGCCTTTCTGGTTTACCATTTGAGCGAAAATTTGAAACAAATTAAAATTAATGATCTAAATCTAAAGTATTGGATGTTCTGGGCAGTGATTCAACAAATGAAAGAAATCTTAAAATTTGTTTCAAAGAGTCATTTTAAATATAATGTATTTAACTTGTTCCTTTAATTAAGTAATTAATATTATTGTTATCATTATTATATTATCGTATCTTATTATTATCATTATCACAGACAGAGAATTCAAAAATTGAATTTACTCACTCAAACAGATTTTAAACGGGGAATTTCTTCTAAACTTCAGTGCCTCTTTCGTTTAAGAATACTATGTTTTCTCCTTCTATTATTCCTACTCAAGACAATTCAAAGAATTATTTTCCCATGTTTTAAATTTATAGATAGATACTTAAAATTTAAAAAAAAATATCAAGTTGGTAGTCAAAAATTTAATATACAATCTGAAATGTAATTTTTACTTTGATACTTTTTGTGTTAAAACTTATCTTTTTATGAAGAACAAAGTATGGATGGTAACATTTTTGTTTGTTAACAGGACCCAGAGAGATTTGGAAAACAAAAAGCATTAAATTTAGCCCATTTGAGAAAAACAATATTCTTATTATTCAAAACATAGGATCACCTGCACTATGCTTAGAATAAATTGTTCTTGTGGTTTTACAGCAAGTGATTTTAATTATCCAGTGCATTCACTGCAATAAAGAGAAGCTGTCCACAATAAACAATGTCTTCTTCGAAGGCTCAAGTCAAAGTACTCTTTTATTACTTCCTGTTTTTCTTCATAGTAAGTTAAATGGCTGAAAACGCCCTTTTCCATCAAAACCGTCTTTTCCGTGAAATTAAGCTCATTTAACCGGCTTGGAACGATTTATCCATTTTTCTAGAGCTTTGACACTTGATTTAGGTTATAAAAAGAACCCATTGTTTTGTTCTGAAAGTGTTGACATTTATTTCATGAATATTGCTTTTACAAATTGTTTGTTAAGGCTTATTTTATTATCAGTGAACTTTGAGGAATTCGGGAATGTTGCAAAAGTTATACATTGTAAAACAAGGAATACCAAACTTAAATCGAAGAGAACTTGTGTATAGTTATTGTGGTAAGAAATACGGAATTTGACTTATATTAATTTATTGTGGGTAAAAAGCTTATTTCTAAGCTTATTTAAGAAAAGCTTATATTCTTTAAAAGTTATTTCTTCATTAAATTTTATTCACAAAAACCGTCTCAACAATGTTTAATTAATTAGTGTAGTATCTTATATTTTCAAAGAATCAAAATGTTTTCAACTTTTATAAAGTTTTTCACTTTTCCTGAAGGGTATAAATCAACTTGTCTCAGTACTGGTGCAAGTTTAAATTTTTGAATTTTCTTTTTTTTAAAGTAAACAATTATTATCTATATTTAAAAAAAAATTTAAAGTTCATCTAATACGAGAAAAAAATATTTAATAATATAAGCAAATAAAAATAATTTGCTTCAATAACTGACTTTATTAAATATTACTGACTATGACATTTCAACTTTCCCTTGTATCCCCTATTATAGTTTACAAGGAAATAAAAGTAAATATATTAAGGCATTTTGAATCATTGAAAAGTGAAATAGAAATAAAAAGAATTCATTGGAGAATTTTTTGTAGTTAATTAAGATTTTTCTTTTCTAATATTTAAAAAAAATTACTTTACAAAACCACTTTATTTTTAAAAAAGTTATCGAGAAGCAGTATTTAACTTCACATTTATTTCATTTTCAAACTTGCAGAAATTGAAAGATAAATCAAAATGAGTAAATAATGCTATAAAAGATTGATCCATCAAGCATTTATTTCGGGTAAAAATTATACAGTAATTAAAAAATATAAAAATAATAAGGCCTATTTGTGAACGAACTATCTATTTCATCTATTTGTGTACGAACTATACCTATACCTATACTATACCTATAATACGAACTATATTCTACGTGCCTGCTTTCAGAACTTAGAAAATTTATAGATCCATAGATTTATATTTCGTTTGTGAAGGCCAGTATTTTAAATTATTTCAGTATTGCTAGATATCAAATAGAAAAATAAAGACACCCTATGGTTTACGGAAATGTTATATTTGACAGTAGAAAAGGTTAACAAATTTTCACGTGCCGAGTGTCAATGATCAACATAAACAACAATATAAATAAATAATAGCTAATTTCCTTTTATTGTTTACTAGTGATTAGCATGTCGATTATCAATTATGAGTCAATGGCCTTCTTATTTTCCTTATAATATCTTATTTATAGCAATTCATGATGCTATCATGAAAATACTTTCTTCATATTATTTAAGAAGAAATAGTTAAATATCATTAGATAAATTAAGATTCGCAGGAAATTTTTAATTCCATATTGAAATAATGTGTTACATTGCGAGATTTCTAATTTTTATATCTAATTTAGCTATGTAGTTATCTAAAATAGCTAGAATATTATTTTGCATAACATACCTTTTTGACATTAAAAAAAAACTGCAAATCCACATCTCTGTCAATCTGTAAATAGCAAATCCTGAATTTTATGTAAGTGAACAAAGCCTTTTTTCAATGTCTTATTTTATTTGTGCAAGAAACGGCAACATAATTATACAATTTAGTGATTCAAACTAAAAATAGCATTAAATCTTCATCAAGTTTCTATATCAAAGAAAATTAGTATAATTTTGTAACAATAATATTGCAGAATATATTAATATATATTTCTAATAATAATATGATGTAATAATTTAGTATAATTTTCTAATAATTATATAATATAATAATATATTAGAATAGTATTCTCCAAATAATTTTATAGTAATTTAATCAAGTAAAAATTATTCAAATTAGAGATTGATATAATTTTAAAACATTTAAAATGTTTTGAAGTCGTAAAAAATTCTGTAAGAAATATAATATTAATTGCCCTTTACTGAGGAATTTTTTTGGGGGGGAAAGAAATAAAAATAAAATTCACACCTTAAAAAAAAGAGCTCCCAACAATGACAGCGAAATAATATTATTTTTAGAGCGGATTAAATTTTCACATAGAACATTTAATCCGATTTAAAAGGTATAACGAATTATTGAAAAGGTAACCTAGAGTATTTATTTATATCCATTGACTAAGTGCAGCTTCAAAAAAGCAGATTAGTTTCCCGATGGCTATTTTTCTTCCTAAAAACCAATGTTTAAAAAAATGCTGCTATATGACGCAATTAAGTAAAAATAACATTTAAAACAAAAAAAATTACATTAAACAAAAAGAAGAATCATAATATCATTCATTATCATTTAAAAAAAAATTTCAAACTATTCATTTCTTTTCGCAGAATTTTGCAACAATTTATGAATTTTATTACTTATTTTGTATCACAGATCCAACATGGGAAGCCAATACCCAAGAGCTATTACAGACAAAGTGGGAAGAGAAGATTGGCCCTGGCGTCTGATGCTGAAAAACTCACTGTGTTGCCATTCAACAAAGAAGAAATAACTTTCGAAGTTAAGGAAGAAAATTCTTATATTGAATGGGAGTTCGAAATTAAGAAAGGAGATATTGAGTTTTCTTTCAAATACAAAGGAGACCTTTCCGAAAATTCAGAGACTGTGGAACTCATTCCGAAACAAAGAATCGATACCTCTTTCGAATATGAGAAGGGATGCTTTAAATGTGACAAAACAGGATACTGTAAGTATAACCTTTTTATGTTTATATAAAGTTTACAGAAAATGTTTGCACAAGAAATAACATTGTTTATAAACGAATTAATAAATACAGTGAAATAAATTTATAATGTTGATTATGGTGGGCAGCAGAAACCAGCTAAAATATATCTTTCGATATTTTTATTTTGTTATTGCCCACAATAAGATAAAAAATTGCACTTTGTTAGAAAGTTTCTTTTTATAGTTTTCTGTACAATTCGTAATATGAAAACATCGTTATAAAAACTAAATTTATTTTGATGATAATATTAAGATTTTATGTATTCCTCATGCTTTCGAAATTTATCTGAACAGATTTTAAAACAATTGATATCTTGAGATGATTGTCCTTACAAATAATAATTTATTTAAAATGATGCATTCATCTTCTTAATAATAAAGGACAAACGGCATTTGGTTATTTTTCTGCCTTTAAAAAATATACAAATAGTATTTCCAAAGTAAAAATCACTATATTCAAGCTATTGCACGATATTTAAACGATACCAATATTCTGAAAATTGAAAAAATATCACAATTGTTAATCTTCTTGAGTTATCAGGATAAATTTACGACAACTTTGAAAACAACTGGTTATTCGGGTTTTTTTTCGGTTTCCAAACTGTTTTCTATCGCACTAAGTGCGCCATCTATATTCCTTTAAATGCGGTAGAAATACGCATGGAATACAAACTCAGAATGCTTTTGTCGGTGTATTTCTAATTAAAAAATGTCTTAATTCTTTAAACGATGGAATCGCATAAGCAAATAAAAAACTCTGCGGCAAAAAATGACTATTCAAATTTCTGATTTTTGTGTCATTTTTTAACAATATTTTAGTATTTTTGTGCCGTTTTATAGTTGTACATTAATCAGTGCCACAACTCTATAACCTGGGTGGTATTGTTGGTTGATGAGACATAACGGAAGAATTGATAGAAAGAGTACATAGGGAATCACTTCTCATTAAAATATTTTTTTCCTTTTTAAAATATATATTTTATTTATATATAATTATTGAAAATTTAAATAATAAATTGTCAATAATAAAATCCTTTACATTTTCCGGTAATTACTTTATATTTTACAAATCATTAACATAATTCGAGCTATATTTCAATCATAAATATAATGAAAATGCCATAGAATATTTTTAAAAACTCTTATTAGTTTCAAATTATAATGAAATTTAGTAATTTCAATATAAACTCTTGGATGTATACAGTATGGCTCTGAAGAGTTAATGACTGACCTGCTTCCTCAGACTGACGAGTGCAATTGTAGAGAGGAATAGAGAATAGGTTGAGGAGAAATTATAGTGATGCAATAAATATTTTTGACACTCCTATACGAAAAATATAATTTATCATCATTATTATTTTGCTCACAATTATTGTTTAGAGCATCATTACAAATGTACTTGGCTGCAGAATGCATGAGAGCAAATATTCTTTTCTTGAAATAAAAACCACCTCCAACATATATTTTCAGATGCATGTCATGGTTCAATTTGAACAGAAAATTGAAATGAACTGTGAAAACATTTCTCAAGTAGATTATCTACATTCCTTCATTTTTAAAACCATAACACGTTCTGCCTTTCTTCCATTTTGATATTAAAAACACTGAAACCATATCCTACCATACTCAGTCAACTGTATCAATATCGAGTGTGCTCTAATATTCATCGACAGGAATACTTTGCAAACTGATAAAAACGCGTACTTTAATGTGTATTTATCAAATACTTTCATTTCATAAATATCCGTTTAAGTTGATGTCATTTGCAAACTTTACTGTAGCTTCAAAATTCTTAAAACATTTACATATATGATCATGTTTTACTAATTTGCAATCCTAGTGGTTATTTTTAATCTAAAATAGTATTTATACATCAGTGAAATGCAAAATAAATAAGTAAATTACCTTTACCATTGCATTAAGATTATTCTGCGCTGTCATGTTATTTAAAAGAATTTTATTTCGGAATATTCCCAGGTTATGTGTAGGTAAATTTCACTCTTCTCTTCTAAATACGGTTGATTCTTCATTTGAAATATTGATAAATAGGTAGAACTTCGAGAAACAAAATATTCAAAAGTCTCACAATCTAAAATACATGATGTTCTCTAATTTTGATATCTCTACAATTATACAAATAATAAAAATATACATTTAGCTTCATCTAATTCAATTTTAGCAATAAAGTATCTAATTTAATATTTTGTAATAAAGAATCTAATTCATTTTTTAGTAATAAAGTATCTAATTCAATATTTAGTAATAAAATATTTAATTCAATATTTATAAATAAAGTATCTAATTCAATTTTTAGTAATAAAGTATCTAATTCAATTTTTAGTAATAAAATATCTAATTTAATTTTTAGCAATAAAGTATCTGATTCAATTTTTAATAATAAAGTATTATTTTATTTTTCAGATACAATGGTTTTTGACAATTACTATAGTTGGCTCCATTCGAAAGAGATATACTACAGAGCTAGTATTAGAATTCCAAAGAACGACGAAGTATACGAGTCAACATAACATGCATTTCATGGATATTTCAAGAACTGAACTTCATAAGAGAGAGATTTAATAATGTGCCTTTGTATTATAGATTCGTTTTTACACAAATATGAATATTGTTTTCAATGCATTTTTTTATACTTTGATAATAATTCTTTATGCATATGATGTAATAAAGAGTTATTTTACATGTAAAATTTTATTTGAGCATATATTCGAGATGAAGGTGTTTTTTTTTCATTTTGTTTAACTTATCATGTTTTTTTCATCTGTAATTATTTTATTTTCAATTATTGCTGGATTTTGTGTTAAAAATTTCCCTGTATAGTATGAATAAAAGAATATAATTTATGAAAGAATATTGTATGACTAAAAGTACATGCAGGATGGTTATAATTAAAGTTCCACTTTGAAACGGTCGTAAAAGGAAAACTACTGGACCACAAATTATAAAATTAGTAATAGTTCAAAGGATGTCATGTGAATTTCTTTTCCTCGAAACAAAAGTTCAAAAACGCAACAACAGGGGGGAAATGTCGCTGTATGCAATGTTGTTAAACAAAATAGGACATGAAGACATAGGTTTAAAATAGGCGATATCTGACCATAAAAATGGCCGTTTATATTTATTTGATGAATAAAATCGTAAATAATTTATTGCCCTCCAAAAGAAAGCTGACAATTCCATAATCTTTTCAAATAAACAAAGAGATAGCATATCATTAGATTTTATTTTATTTTCGGAAAAGTCTCTAAAATTGAAACTTTTGGCACTAAAACGTTATATTTACGTCTTGCTTCTCGCTACTCATTTGCTTGGTCTTTCTCAACAGCTAATATTGCTATAGACACAGATATATTTAGAAAATTTGAATAAATAGTTGGAAAGAAAATGTCTAATTGATGTTTAAATAATTATCAAATTGGAAAATAGTATGAGTGAAGAAGAAAAAAATGAAAATGAATGATAAGACCTTTTTCTGGTAGCCATGAGGGGCGGGGGGGGGGGGGGGTCAGACGAAGCTATTCAGACAAATTTTTTAAAGCAAAAATTATGCCACCTACCAGTGTTTGTTCAATGCCCTACCTGGTTGGTAGGGCGTTGGATTCATATCCCTAGAGCTGTGAGTCCGTACCTCGCCGGCTGGAAACTCTCCGTGTATGTGATAGCTGATGCACGTTATAAATTTGGTGTATCCTCAAAGTCCCCGAATTGAGACAGTATTACTGAAGGTATTGAATCAGTGGTGATCGTCCTAATCAGTGGTGATTCAGGTCTAAATTACGATCTGTGAATGAAATGCAATAATGAAGTCCGTCCCGTGAAAGGCGTTGAAATGTATGGGTAGTTAAGTTGTACTCTTGGCCCTAGATGGCACTAATGAAACAAGGGACGCTAAAACTCAACTTTAAATAGTTCATTTCGTCAGTGGACTTGTCTATGCCAAGTGCAAGAAGCAACAACATGACAAGAACTAAAAGATGGTGTTTGGGATTCCCTTCACATTATTTTCAAAAATATTGACCTAATACCCACTAAAATTCCAAAAATGTTACAGCAAATTTTATAGGAAAGTTACCAACATATCCTCCAGTAAAATATTCAAATAATTTTTAGAAGGCAAAAAAATTGCGAACTTTACCGCCTATAATCCATTTATCTATGCATTCCATCAGAAACTAAAGAAAGCAATATTATTTTCTTCTCATATTTTTCATTATCTTTAATCTATTTTGTTTTGCCAGACATCCAACAAACGTCATTGATTCCAAAGTGCACTTAAATGGATTGGACAATTCATGATTGAAGTTCAGGAAATTTCTATTAAAAGAATCTCATTGTTTAGGATAAATGAATTTGTATATTCAGTCAACAAACGGTTTTGATACTAAAAAAAATAAGGAGAACAGATAAGATTCTTTCTTTCCAGAACTTTTCACAAAGATTAGAAATGGTTCCTGTATCTAGCTTCAACTGTAATTTTTTTTTTTTTTTTTTTTTTTTTTTTTTTTTTTTTGTTAAAGTTACGCAAAAATAAAAATATTTCAAAAGCATTCAGAAAATTCTTTTAAAATAATGTTCATAACCTTGTACATCCACGAATAAAACTTACTACCAAATTATTTATATTGCAATTTGTATAATATTAATAAATAAGGACGCAAGAACTTGGGCTAAAAGCTACCTGAAAAGTCAAAATATCAATATTTCTCAGCATGCGTAAAGTGCTTTTCAAAAATTTCACAAATTCAGTAAACCTTTTGAAAGACTCAACTTAAATATTTCAATGATATTTCTCGAATTGCGAATTACTTGGCATGTATATTTCAAATTTACTTCAGCAGAACTTTTGTGCAATGAAAATATTTCTATTTCACGCAAAGATGCAAAATTTGAATATTTCGGAATTTGTCAAAAAAAAATTAAAAGCACCTATTAGAGAAGTAAAACCATTAAGTCAATTTTCTAAAATTGCAACAGGCAGAAATCCACCATTTCCAAATATCTCCAAAATAGTTCGCTTGTCATGTTTTTTCGAATTGGCAGTATTTGTCACAGCTTGTAACTACAATAATCATGGTCCATATATGGTCATGAAATCTTCATGTCTCATAAAAAGCAAAATTATTAATATTTCAATGAATAAACTCAAACTACACTTTTCTGACATTATATCATAAGCTGATTTGGTATTACATGTTAGGTAAAAAAAATTTTAAAAAAACCTTAAAAACTGCAGAAATGAATGCAGAACAATCAGATTTGCATCAGCGATTCTGAAGCACAGTGACAAGAAATGGTGAAGTTCGATTGTCCTTTTGCTACATTTATCAGTAAATTACTTATCAGGGTGAATAATTTTTTCCTTCTCTTTCTAGTTTTTTTAATCTTTTTTTTATCCGGATATTCAAGTAACCGTGATGACATCAGGAACAGAAACTATTCAATTTTATTTTACATTTTTTTATTTGTTTCACTACATTTTTATCTGTTTTCTTCCATATTTTATTTATTATTATTATCGTTGTTCCCTTCTTTATCAACTTTTCTTATAAACTTTTGTTCATCATTGTAATGGAGTCAATAGCATTTCCCATACTTTGTTAAATAGCGCAAAATATTCAGCCTGTAAAAGTTATGCTTTAGAAAAAAAAATTAAAAATTCTCTAATTCCTATATTTTTTTTTTCATGTGTCACTAACTCTTGGCAAAAATTATCATCCTTAATTATACCCTTAAATACTTTGGTATCTATTTATTTTCAATTTTTTTCCATTCCAATCCCCATAATATATAACTGCGAATTCAAATTATTTATTAATTAAAATAATTCTTTTTGGTGAAAAAATTTAATATGTTTTACACATCGCTTCATAATACTGATTGGGTTAAATATATAACACCAATTACATCTATAGCCTCGTCATTGCATTTCATTGCATTGCATTATCTTACAGCTCATATCTTGTTTTTTATTTATTTTTTTCTTTTATTTATCTGGCGCCAACGAGTTGGCATCCATTGGTGACCCGAAGAGATAATACATAGTCAATTTCCATATGAAAATTTTTATTTATAATATTTTGCATTTTTGATGACAATAATGGCGATTTAATATAAGCGCTGAAAACTACTTGAATGTGCCAATTGAATTTGCTATCAATATGTGTTACCCAAACAAAAAAGCGAAATAATTCTAGCAACCGTAAGCACAGCGTTGTTTACCTTGTCATCCATCTTGATTTTTGATTTTGGCGATCTAAAATTTTCAATATTCTTGGCGATTTGAAGGAACACATTAAAAGAGATTTCAGTATATATTGTTTGTTTCCGATGCATGGCAAAATATGCTTCAACTGTGTCATGATTAATTTCAAATAAACACATTTTGACGACTTTCATTAAAAGCTGAGACAAGATATCTTAGTTCTTATCAAACGTTTGCACTCTTATCGAAAAAAAATACTTTAATCTTTTATTGTGAAGTTTATGTTTAAGATAAAATCCTACCTCAACTCTTTCAAAAGTACTTCAGTACAAACACAGTTATTCTTGCCAAGATAAGTAATTGTGCTACTCAAGGAAATAAGTGACCTGGTTTGAACTATTTTATCAATTTCTTATTCAAATCAGAGGGATCATTTTGAAAAAAGTAACTGCCCCGTTGTTACCGTATAGATGCACTGAAGAACTATTCTTTTCTGAAGACATCTTTGGTATGCTTTTTTTAAAATGATATTTACACTTTTAAAAATTGATTTAGTAAATATTTTTGCAGTACATCTTACTTAATATTGGTACTTTTTGGTTGTAACAGCGACCACAAAGTACCAAGAAAATATTTTGCCAATTTGGTGATTTCAATCGTTAAATTATGTAGCATGTGATTCGCACGCTCAAAGGTTTTCATAATAATTAATAATAAACTTGAGTATATTTTTAGAATTGGACGAAATTGTTTCTTGGCGATTTTTAGTCACCGTTAATTGTACCTTTATATTTAATGTAAAACTTTAAAAAATAAATAAGAACTTCTTAATTATTTTTTATATTGATCCTTTAGTATTTACATATTAACCGTGTGCATTGGCGAATTTTAGAGGTAACCACATGGCATCTGGCATAATGTTAAATTTTAATTAATAAAGAACTTGATAATGTGCTACGATTTATCCCTGGCATGTAAATACCGAATATGATATAATAATGTTTTTGTTACAATCTTTATATAGTATTCTAATGAAAACTTGTCATTAAACAATTCTTACTGAAATTGTGCATTAACAGTTAAGTAAATTTAACTGATAACTTCTTTTTCTGTGGGGTTGTTTAAACAGCACAATTCGTATGGAGTTATTTTTTTAAATCATTTATAGGTAATAATATTTTTTACAGATTTTTGATAAAAAACAATTATTCTGAATTGAATTAAATTATTTGTAAACAAAATTGGTGAAATCAGTTGTCTAAGGTTTCCATAGCAACGTCCAAAAATAAACATAAATGACATAAACTTTATGGTAAAATTATATGAGGCTCAGACTGTGTTGTTATAAAATCAAAATTTTTGATTCAAGTACAAACGTCATATTATGCAGAGACAATTAATTGTTGTTTAATGTAACTTCAATTTACCTAGGTAATTTTTTATGCTAAGGAGTAAATTGAAAAAAAAATGCTTTTACTGTAAAATTTCTGTACCCATTTTGATGTTCATCAACCAAAAAATAAAATACATTTGTCATCTTATTATAATTTACTAATGCGTTTCTTCTCAAGAGTGTGTCGAATGTATATTGTCGAAATGATCACGTAATTGATATCGTTGAATATCTCAAAAATATT
>JAPMOR010091687.1:40754-50836 GCA_026543865.1 Argiope aurantia | reverse complement strand
ATGTAGCTCTTCTATATTAGATAATGCGTGTAGCTCTTCTATATTAGCTCGCATGTCTCAGGCTACACTTCTAAAAGAATGATAGTACGTTGGTTGTTCAATATGAAAATATAATTAAAGTAATAAAAAGGAGATATCCTCCAGATTTTGGTAGTCTCTCAAAAAAACACACGGCAATACATGCATTACTTTTTCTTTTTATTTCCCCCAGTCTTCAAACGCATGATGGAGGCTATTTTATAATATGCCCTGCAAAATCGCTTCGTTTTGCCACTGTCTCGATGATAGAAACCGCTTACAGAGGAGATATTTCTTCAAATTCGTAGAAGGAAAATTGTCACTATCCACAATCAGAGCTATTACAATAATGGGAAACCTATATGATTTGCTTTTTAAAGGTTAATGATGGATAGTCTAGAAATCCACCTCGCAAAAAATGAAGGTTTTAAAATTCGATATACTTCCGGTAAAACAGTCACTGGTACATTGGGTCCAATTGTCTTTGAAATTCGAATTGCATTTATATTTCTTGCAATATAATCAACTTATAAGAATCATATTATAAGAAATTATCATATTATAAGAAAGGGTGGACTTCTTATAACATCATAGAGGCTTCAAATGGAGATGTTTTAAGGCAAAAACAATGTCATATCCAGTTTCGTGGAAGGCTAAAAGGAAGCAACTCTTACTTGGCTGGCTATCGCAGTGACAGTGATGTGATAGCTATGAAGCATGTATTGACTATCCATCTCTTACATTTTATTTATAACTAGCCGCCTTTGGCGACCAGCCGGTTCGCCAATATTACCGCTCGCTACAATTTTCAATTAAATATTTTAAGTAACTGGTCTCTTAATAGATACTCAAACAAAACATTTTTAATCTTCAAATTTTGATAGTCATACCAAACTTATACTGATGTATAGATCGTTTCGCTCAATTTACTATATATATTTTGCTAATTTGTTGTTATTTCCGGTAAAACTTCAACTTTAATTTAAAGTGGAAAAGATGAAATTGCAATTAATATAAAAATATTTTTTTAATAAAACCAAGAGTTTTATTTTATTTATCATCTTTTTTTGTTATTTATTTAATATTATTATTATTGAATATGAGTATTGCAAACAGAATCGTTCGGTATTTAAGTCTTATGTGAACTACAAAATATTTTTCCTAATTTATGTAATATCTCAAAGAATAATTCAACAATAACTTCTCAGATTCAGCATAAAATTCAGTTTTCAGTTTTACTTTCAAAAGGATGGAATGAAATCAATAATAATATTTTGTTCAGGCTTATAAATATATTTCAAAAATTATGAAGTCTAAATTTAATGCAGTAAGGTATCATATTCTGAGAAATATTCTGGACACACCAAATTTTAAATAAATGAATGAAATGTTTCTATTTTCTACGATCTACTAAGACTTATTTATGAAGTTTTGAATGTTAAAAATTTAAAAAACTCACCATTTTCATAATCTTAGGCCAATTAATCTTGAGAAACCTGCGCGCTGATTGGCGTATTTTCTTTGAAACGATCGATGGAAAATCTAAAATTATCCTTTTTTTATTGAATGGTGATATTCAAATTTTCATTAATCAGTCAGTTTAAGTGCTTGATTTAGTTGATTGGAAATTAACTCTTTTTATTTAAAATATTAGTGTTTCAAGAACATTTTGTTAATCGTGATTTCCACAGCAGAAGCTTATGTAAAATCAAAAATTAGTTATTTATTAGAGCATTTATTGAATCAAGTTACATAAAATATAATCATTTTCCCTTTAGACCATTTTAGCAGATCTGTGTCTTACTAAAGGTTTACAAATTAGCTGTGTGGCCCTGATTTGAATGGATATCCTGTTCATATTAAATAAAACTTGCCTTAAAATAAAACTGATTTATTGGATTCATAATATAGAGTGTAAAATATCAAAAAATGATTTTTCTTGAATATATTTTAGAAAAAATAAGATTTCATATTTGTTTCATTTCCTACAGACACGTGCCGAAAATTATATTTTTGCAGATTTCATTTCCAAAACGATTTAATTTATTTTTAATTGGAGCTTTAATCAATGTGATGGCAACACTTTGGAAAAAGCTATTTTTTCCCATGAATGCAAAACGTGCTCGTGCAGCTTAAATTTTATTTTTATTTTGTACGAAAAAAATTGTTGAAAAATATAGTTAAAATATTTATTTAAAAATTCATTAAAAATAGAAATTTAATTTTAATGTTAAAGCATTGTTATCATTTAAAAGATAAATTTTTTATCTTTAACTTCATGTAAAAATCTTTTTTGTGCTGTAATATTTTCGGAAGTTATAGCAGAAACACGTCAAAATTTCGCTTAATTTTTAAATAAATAAAATTCTAGTTAAAAATTTGAAAAAATAACCCCCAGGTGCACATTCCCGGCTTCCAATGTATACACGCGCCAAATTTGGTAGCTGTAGTTTGAATAGTCTGGCCTGTAGAGCGCCAACACACACACATATTGAGCTTTATTATAATATATAATATATAGATAGATGTTACGGCCAAAGCCCGAAATCGGCCAATTTACGAACTGGCCAACGTTGCTGTAAACTTACCGGTCATTGCCCGGTCTTTTCTTGGTTTCGGGCATTAGCCGGCCAGTTCGCGAAGTGGCTTGTGTCGATCGGCCAAAATAGAAAGAAAGAAATCAAGAGCAGATTGTTTTACACACTGTTAAAAATAAAGTATTTAAAAATGAATACTTCTGCGTACTGTTTTTTTTTAAGTACAATTGTTTCAGAAACGAGTTGAAATATAAGTGACCCCTCTGAGTTAAAAATAAGCTTTTAATTTATAAAAATATAATCTCGTGTTATTCTGTTTTCATACTAAAGCCACAGTAAAAATTATTCTGTGAACGTATATGCTGTAACAACGTGATAGCGTGAAAATGATTAGATTTGCGCCCTTTAAAACGACGAATTGTATCTTGAGCAGATGCGTTGCGAATCCTGTATGAATACAAAGGCAAACTGAGTACTCAATTTGCCAACTACCTTTAAGGGTGATCCTTAGTCATTTTCTTCTCCATAGACCTGATGTTAAAGATCCCAGATCACATTGTCTGCCGAAATATCGCTTCAAAACGTATGAAATATTTTGCAAAAGCAAATAGCAAATATAAGGGCAAATTAAAACAAACATGAAGAAAAAATAGTTTTGTTGTTAATATTATTTAAAAACATTTCTTTTTAATAATGTAATTTTTTAAAATTAATTTTCTTAATTTAATTTTGGCGTCATCTGTCGAATTTCACATGTCCTTATTTATATTTTACACATAAATGTCATCATATTTATTTTAATTTACTCTTAACATTGCTTTTCTTCGTTGTAAGAAAGTTCGTATTTCATGAATCGATATTTTGGAAGAGAATGTAATCTGGAAAATTTAGCATAAGGTCAATAGAGCTGAAAAAGATTGACGATCACCCTTAAAATATTTCTTGGAATACACCGCTCTTGTGCGAGTTAGCCTAGTTGGCAGCTCATTGGGGTACAGATCGAACGATCTGTGTTCGAATTCCTCTGGGTCCAACCATGTGGGTCGAGATTTCTTTTTGAAAATTTAGGTTTGCATAATTTCTGCAGATATGAAAAAACACATACTCATATTCGAATCCCTACGTATTCAAAAAGTGAGTACGCATTTCTTAAATTTCACATGCATCTCTTAAATTTAAGTCTATTGTACTTGGAACTATTATAACAACATGAAGTATTCCAGAATGAGTACATTTTACTTATTTTTAAGTATTCTGTTTAAATAGTGAATTTTTCTAATTTCAAATGATGAAAACAATTACGATAGTGTTAAGCATCATTTATTACAACAAGTTGAACTTCCATGGCATTTCGAATTACGTAACTGTTTATTCCTCCTACATTTACAGATATTTGTTCCGCACTTGTTATTGCACTTACATCTACCATTACCACATCGGGCTCTGGCCAAAGATTCCCAGCTACTTCGCGAAATGGCCAGCCAAAGTAGAATATACAATATTAATTGCAAGTACTTCGGACTTTGGCCAAAACGCGAACTGGCTGAACTTCGAGCTTTGGCCTTATCATATATATATACATATATGAAAAACGCATTTCCTCTCTATATGCACATGCTCTTTATATGCATATATAAAACGCTTATTATCTGACACGCTTCAAGTAAAAACGCATTTTTTTTCTTATATGCATAAAAAACCTCATCTTTAGTCTTATATATAAACGCTTTTTCTCTCTTACATGCATAAAGAAAGCACTCTTTTACTCCCATATGCAAATGCATTTTCTCTCCTAAATATACATAAAGCAAGTACTGTACGTCCATTAATTATTTAACCTCAAGAATTCAATATATTTCCACATTTTAGATAAAAAATTATTAAATAAAAATAAGAAGATTTGCCTCTGAATGTCAAAGAACTATTTCTTTGTTTATTGTCTATGCGCAAAAATAACTCAAAAATGATATGTGTTGAATAGATAACAAACAACGCAAGGTACATTAGCCATTAAACTCCAAATGATATATTTACATACATTGCACTTGCACCAAAAATTGTATGAAATTTCAGATTCTGTTCTTTAGAAAATAGAAATTAAAGTTCCATATCTATATTTGATTTATTTATTTCTGCATTGCTACTTACGTCGAAAGTAATACTAGATGAATTTTGAACCTCACAGTTGATATCAAAATCTGTACTTTTCGAAGGAGGTTTCCTAACATATCACTGATAACTATAAGAAATGAAATTTGGGATAAACACTGATAAATTGTTAAAGCAAAAGATAATTTTGACTGTCGTTGAACTCTTCTAATCAGTGGTGCGTGGATGAGTGGATGAGATACTCAATTCATTTATGTTTTTATCATTTTTACTTTCTCTTATACGAAGTATAGAGGAGCAGGGGGGGGGGTATTTGTAACAATATTTGAAAAAATGTTTCTATTTTTAAAAATATTTATAACTTCTTACTTGCAATTAATTATTTTTATAACTTAACTATTCACTCAAGTACACTGGTGTGCAAAACTTAAGCAACAGGTATGTTTTTTGCCATAACTTCACGAGAAATCATCTGAGAGACATGAAATTCAGAAATGAGATACAACATTTTGTTCTGAAAGAATGACGAAAGCATAGTTGCGCAAAAATGAATACGATGCATACAGTATGGAATCAAACAAAAAAAGGCTTTATTGAACTCATAGTATCGTTACACATAATTGTCTGTCCAAGAGGAAGAACAGCAAGCAGATGTTCCTTAGTATGGGATATGCCCTCCCCTTACTGCAATGGTTGCTTCGCACCATCTCCCCATACTCAGCACCAGATTGTCCAACAGTTCTTGAGGAAAGAGTGCCCATTCCTCAATCAGCATCTGTTTAAGTTGTCGGGTGTTCCCAGGAGGATGTAATCGAGCCGCAAGGCGTCTCCCCAAAGCATCCCACACATGTTCTATCGGATTTAAATCAGGGGAGCACGCCGGCCAATCCATTCGAGTGATATCTTCACTTTCCAGGCGCTCCTCAACAGCATGAGTCCTGTGTGGCCGTGCGTTGTCATCCATAAAAACGAAGACTGATCCAATGGCACCTCGGAACAGACACACATGGGGAAGGATCACCTCCTGACAACAGCGATCTGCAGTTACAGAACCTCTGTTGAAAATGTGGAGCTCAGTCCGCCCGTTCATCATAATACCTCCCCAGACGACAACTCCAGTTCTTCCTTTTGGACAGACAATCGTGTGTAACGATACTATGAGTTCAATAAAGCCTTTTTTTTGTTTGATTCCATACTGTATGCATTGTATTCATTTCTGCGCAACTATGCTATCGTCATTCTTTTAGAACAAAATGCTGTATCTTATTTCTGAATTTCATGTCTCTCAGATGATTTCTCGTGAAGTTATGGCAAAAAACATACCTGTTGCTTAAATTTTGCACACCAGTGTATATGCGGAAGAGAAATATTCAACAATTTTAATGCAGTTGTAAATGAGTATATAATTATAATTTTGTTTACCGGTGTCCTGGCCGAGTGATAGAGCATCTATCCCGTGTTCTAGACGTTCCAGGTTCGAGTCCTGGTTCGGGCATGGTTGTTCTCTTCTCTGTGTTCTCTCTGTGAGGCGCGTGCATGAGTCCCCCCTAGTAAAAAGGAGTTGCGCAAGCGAGTATGTATGTGCTATCTACTTTTGAGCTAGAAGTCAGATTTCAGTCCTCTGGTGCTCAGGGGTCTTTACCCTCAGAAGCTACTGCGCAAAAATTTGGCTTTAAACAGTCACACGACAAAAAAAATAAAAAAAAATAAACTGTTACAAATTGCCTCTCTCCTGTGACAAGTTATAGCAATTATAACAACAGTATTTAAAAATATTTCTTCGTTCATATTCTCTTTTTGAATGAAATAAAAAAGATATCTGCTAATTATTATTATATGAAAAAGTGTCCATGAATGATATCAAGTTATTTATAGCAAAAGAAGAATATAATTATTTAAAGAATCAACATAAAAGTTTATCCTTAACAGAATTGGAACTGAAGCAAGAAAGAGTTGAGGAGTCTTCCCATTTGTGAGGGATAAGAGGATAAAACCTTTCTTAAAGAGTATGCATGAAAGCTCAGAGCGACCTCTTTCGCTGATTAAAATTAATTTTCTTCCAGAATATATCATATTTAATTCCAATATAAAACTTTATAAAAGATTTTTTTATCAAAAACATTGTTATGTCACTTTATTGAATTTCTTTAATATTAAATTTCTATATCCTCTCAAAATTGGAATTATTTATTAATTTTTCTATTTCATCCTAATATGCAGATATTTTGAGAAAGTAGATACTTTTCCTTAATCGATGATAATAATTACTTTAAATATTTTTAGAGGCAAATACTAGATCCATTAATTTAATCAAATCTTAATTCTATTCTTGTGGCTCCATCGAACAATAAATTTCAAAAAAGTTGGCTCCATAATATTTATAATGATGAAATAGAAACTGGAGATTTTAAAAAATAGGAAATAAGTAGAATTAAATATTTCTTATATATTGATGCGCTGATAAATATTCATTTTTGAAATCTATTTTTATTAAATTTATTTAAATAAATTTCGATACATGCACAAAGTACTTTTTACGCTGCAGCATAGGCTCATAATGTATTAGATCATATAAAAATTTTCCCGCAATTTATAAACTTTCCTGGTTATTTTCAGCACATAATGTGGAGAAAGGAGTTTGGTGTAGACACAATTTTAGAAGATTATAAACCTCCAGAGGTAAGTTTATTGTTGATCATATTGCCACAACACTTGTATGAATAAATTGCTTGTAATAAATTGCTGTAAAATTCTCTAATATTTCATGATCCAATTATTAATCTGTCTTCCAAGAAGTATAGACTTGAGGTTTCTAGTTGTTCACCCTAATGTGAAAAATTTCCTACAATAGATACAATGCTCCCCGAAATAGGATGAAATTATTACCCAGTGATAAAGCTTAACGTTCAACACCTTATATCGTCAGAAATTGTTAGTTTTATAAGAGTTCTTAAATTTTCCAGTTCTTCTCCTCTCATTATCTGAAAAATAAATCCGTTTCAAGGCTTCCAAGTTCGTCATATCTTGATCTCATAGACTTTTTTGTGGTAGATTTTATTCATACGATAATAATATAATTGTACTAGTGATTACCTATACTCAATTAAATCACCAATTCTATGCTCCAAGTCATCGTCGGTGCTGGAGTCACCATTAACGCATATGATAGTTTCGGAATATCATCATATCTGGCCATCAGAAAATTACGTTATTGCAGAATCAGAAATGATGTAGTAATATATTTAACTTTATGCAAGTAAAAAAAAGCATGTTTAATTCTTACTTTCTCATATGCGAAGTGTACAAAGTGAAAATATTGTACAAAAAATTTAAGCTTGAAAAATTTGAAACACCAATTTTTATGTCCCTAAATCCGAAAAATATATTTTTGGGATTATATTTGTCTCTCTATGAAAACGATTAATGAAAAAATTATTTGAACTGAAAAGATGAAATTTGGCATATATTTTTACATTAAATCTATATTTCACTACCAAATTTCGAACGAAATCTGTTCAGACTAAGTCTATATATCCTACTGTCAGAATTCTTGCCAAAACTACAAAACAAAAACAACTATATAATTAAAAATAGATTCAAATTGTTACAAACCTGTGAAGTTGCTTCCCATCGCGGTTAGTTGAATCACTGGAAAGACCGTTTTACGATCAGACTTGTTGGGTGGTCTGTCTATCGATACTGCTACGTTGAATGGTGGCGGGTGGTCGGCTGTACACAAGAAGACGCCCTATTGGGTACTGATCGGGTGCCGCGTCAATGATTTCAGAGAGTGGCGAACATTTTGCGACTTGACGACGAATTTTGCGACTTTAGCGACAAAATAGAAATTGCTGGAAACTTCGAGAATTTTATCGATCCATCCAATAGGAACTGAAATACGTCTGAAAAGGTTCTCGACCCGTCTCCCCGGAACTATAAAAGGACGGCAGTCTTAAACTACAGTGAATCGGAGTTGGAGTCAAGTAACGAGTCAGCGTTGTATGGATCACAAGCGATTGCTGAACTGAGCTGTCTGCCGAGTCCTGGCGCTTATTGTAGAAGCAGCGTCGTTTCGTGTGTGTAGTAGTGAGTCGGTAGCTGATGACTGACTTCGTCTCGGCTGTATATATTTGTCGTTGTTTTCTACTAAAATTGGTTTAAAAAGCTAAAGTTTTTGTTTTCTACTAAAGTACTATTTGTTTCTACATCGACCAACAAATCTTGAAAGAACCCCAAACAGAAGTTGTAAATCCGTTACAATATATTTAGTATTTAAAGTGTAGAATGGAATTCGAACCAAATCTGTGAAGGAATTGACCGTTTACTGGTTGTTGTCGTATGCATGTAAGCACGGTAACTTAAAAATGAATAACTTAATTCAGTAAAATTTTGTAGATTATCGTTTGACTACAATTGCAGTAACATTTTGATTTTAATATACTTGTGTGTTAACCACATCCAAGCAGTTAATAGTTAAAAATCATGCTAATATTTCGTAACTATTGTTGACTAATAAACGCCATTAATAATACAAATGTACAGGTTTACTTTTTTTTCGCAGAATATTCAAATTTTATGTGAGGGTCTCTGGAAATAAAAATCTGAGCATTCATGGAGTTCTCAACTTTTCTCAATGTTCCCAATTTACTGCAAGCGTGATGACCAGAACGACACCTTTATTTGAGATTATGTGAGATATTTTCAGGGAGACCTTCTGGTTTCACATAACTCTCTTTATTTTTTTATCTTTCCAAAATCGAACTAAGTGCATTAAATTCAGCTGAAATCGTACTATCAAATAAATCTTATTATAGATAGTATTTTACCTCATGCGAATCAGATTTTATGTGTCATTAATTTACAGATTAAATGTTGTTTCAAGCACCGTTTTCCTTTTTAATTTCTTTTGGTGCTTCCTTAAACTTTTTTTAAAAATTCTGATAGCATCTATGCTGAGTACTCTGTATATGTCACAAAAATTTGAATTTGAATCTGTTACATGTAATTTAATTTGTATTTCTTTTTTAAGATTTTAGTTAAATATGCTCCTGTGAGTTTTATATGCTTCGATAAAGAAGGGTGCATCGTTCGGTTACATGATTGTGGTCGAGTGGACACTAAAGGTATGTATATTGTTGATGTTTCTAAAAGGAAAAATAAACACTACGTCTATAATAATCGTAGTTTAATAACTAGTTTCTGATCCATAGTGATAGGACATATTTACTCCTATGCTACTATTACTCTTGTTTAGTAATAGGAGCATAGGATTAATTTGCTTTAGTTAGTATTTAGTTTTTGCTCCTATTACTCTTATTGAGTAAAATATTCTTGAAGCATTAAAATTTTAGACATAAAAGTCCGTTTAAACACGATTTAAACTGACCGAGTTATGAAGTTTTTGATTTCTTTATGTCA
>JAPMOR010091687.1:0-30754 GCA_026543865.1 Argiope aurantia | reverse complement strand
ACAAGTAGGTGACTGAATATCGCTTTCTCTCTCTGTCTGTGTAAATATAGGCGAACGCGATACTCAAATCCGTGCTGTTGCTGGTTGGAATTTCTATATGATTCAGACTTTCCAGACGAAAGGATTCCTTTTTTACAAATATTTTTATAAGTAAAGTCTCCACAGATATTCAGATTATTGATATTTAACCGCTAAAGTATTTTTTTGTCTTTGAGAATTGGATGAAAGTACTTGTCTTACCACACGTAATTTTTACGAGTGTCGTTGTGACTTATGGCACTCGCTCGCTGACAGCTATTTGTCAGCTGTTTAAGCCGAGTGAGCGTCTCTTATTTTTTCAGTAATGCAAACTAGGCCCAAGAGTGAGTTACTTCATGAGCCACATTCGCTTTCACAACCCCGTTTTGCAATGGGGACACATTCACACGTCTCACAGACGAAGGACAATCATGCCCGAACTGGGACTCGAACCTGGAAAGCCCAAATAGCGGGGAAGACGAGCTACCCCTTTGCCAAGATGCCACCAATTTTTAAAAATAAATTACATATACGTTTTATCGAAATATTAAATTTAGTAAGACAATTTCAAGTCATAAATTTCCAATTAATAGTCAGATTTATAAGTAACTAAAGATATATGAAATTTAAGAATAATTAAAGGATTGGATTAATAATACATTGTTTGCTTCATTCATATTTCTTTGTGTTTATACCAAATCTATATGCTCAAATTTTGAATACTTTTAATTGTAATTGTTAGAAAGATACTGGTATGTTTGTTTGTTTTTCATTTTAATATTTGTTATTTTTTAGGTTTACAACTTATAACTGCCTTTCTGAAATTGTTTATTGACAATTATCCTGAACTTTTAAAAGTTATAACAGTCATAAACGGTAATTAATTAATTTATTATTTATTACTGCGACTTTTTATTATTAAATTTATAATAACGTTTAAAGTTTGTACATCATATTCAATATACAATATGCATTATATATAGATTAATTAATTAATTTTTTTTTCATAAAATTGGTAACGAAATTACTATTGTTATTGGTAGGGCTTCTTTATCTTGAATATATTGAGCATCAGCTAAGGAAAAAATTGCGGAAGAAGCATTTGTAGCAACAAAGAAAATTATTTGAATTTCACTCCAACAATTAAACGTTATTGCAAAATGCATTTTTTAAGATAGTTTGTAAATAGGTAATAGAAAATTGGGAAAAAAACCACTAGAAATTACACTAGATAGTTATTGTAAGAATTAGAAATAATTGAAATCATAAATTTTGAATTTTTATGCCATGCAAAAGTAATCCTGTAATATTCTCGGAATCACCGCCGACAAATGCCAAAATTTTGCTTAATTTTTAATTTATTAAAAATTAATCCTATTTAAAATTTCAAAAAAATTGTTCTTAGGTGCACATTTTGCACATTTTTTACGTTCCAAAGTATGTATATAATGGATTTGACAGTTGTAAATTAAACAGTCTGACCTGTAGAGCGACAATACATACATAAAGTTGAACTTTTTTTAACGATTTCTCATTTCCGAATGTGGTAATTCTAATATTGCTGTGTCATTCAAATTGACGGACTTTGGTGAATTCTTTTAATGTTGATGCAATTTTAGGGTTCTTGACAAGAAATCGGACACTATTTTTAAGTTTTGCCTTTCTTTTCTTTTTATTTATGGTTTATTTTACCTATATAATGTTCATAAATTCAGAGAAACAATTGATACAACACTCATAATGCGAAATGAATTTGGCTTAATCTACTATTTGACAAACCGTGATTAAAACCTTATGTTGTGCTTCAAACATTTTGGCAAACTCTGTTTAAACTCACACCGTTTACAAATACGGATTTTATTGGGTTGTTCGGAAAGTAATTTCGTTTTTTCCCGACACAGGATTTAATTGTATTTTTTTGCACCCAACTTCAGATTTAAGCCGTATAATTTTTATATGCTTTGAGAGCTCATATAGCAAGGCCTGTGTGTGAAAAATTCCAATTAATTCTATGCAGTAGTTTTTTGTTGGTGCCCTTTTAAATATGGAGAGCGATTAGCAGCATTTTCGACATATCTTACTGTTTTACTACAGAAAGGGTAAAAATGCTGTTCAAGCCAGAAAGAAATGGACCGATGTGTATGGAGAAGGTGTGTTGACAGTACGCCAGTGCCAGAACTGGTTCGCTAAATTTTTCAGACGGTAAAACCTTCACCTCAAATGAGGAGGTCAAAAACCACCTCGATCAGTTTTTTGGCAGCAAAGACCAAAAATTTTATGAGCGTGGAAGAATGCTACTACCAGAAAGATGGCAAAAGGTGTTGAACCAGAACGGCCAATGTATAATTTAATAAAGTATTTGTTTATTATACGAAAACTATTTTTCATTTCCACAAAAAAAAAAAAAAAAAAAACGAAATTACTTTCCGAACAACCCAATAAATGGAAACTGTTAAATCAGTCTGACTAATCTTAAAATAAATCTATGAAGTTTACGAAACACCTACTTTAAATATATGTTAAATTAGCTAAAATCTACTTTAAAGTGTCTCTTAAGTTTCTCTTTTATATGCTAACCCTTAAAAAGCAAAATAATTGTTTTAGTAATTTTATTGCTCAATTGTTTACTAAAACGCACCTAATACTTTGACAGATTTTCATTGTTGTCACACTTGGTTATTTGAAGTGCCTCATCAAAATATATTTTTAATCAGATTTTGATACCTAAAATTACATTTACGATCGAAAAAATCGATTATAAATTTAGATTATAACTCGATTGAATAGATGGAACATTCACCAATCCTGACGAAATATCTATTTCTTAGATTCTTAAGAGATCTGCCATATCATAATTACCAAGTATTTGAAAAAAAATGGAAATAAAAGCATTATAAAGGTGACAAAATTTTCAGAAGTATATTTTGATTGAAATGCGAATTACAAATAAGGAATCAATGGTGATTTGCAAAGTGATGAAAAAGCAATAGCAATTTAAGAAGCGACGAAACAACAGCAATTTACCAAGCAATGAAACAATTCATGCTTCAGACCTCAATAAAATTAACGATTTTTTTTATTAATTATATCTATTTGGCAATCTGATTCAAATGTTCGGGATGGCTCAAAATGTTTTGAAATAGAAGAACGAAAATTTGCAGGTTTGAAAATAAATTGAAAGAATTTGAATAAAATCCACCAACAAAAAAAAATATCTTCCTCTGCCTCTCTGATTAAAGATAGCAGACACAATAGCTAAAAAACGTAAAGAACTAAATCCACGGAATTTGGTACACAGTAAATACAAAACTATATCCAATTTAAAATGAAATCTGCCAATGGTCTGATGATTTGTAGGTCTGTTCATTGGCATGCATGTAAACGTAATAATAAGAAAGGCAAGATAAAAGAAAGTTGAAAACATTTTACCACCTAAATTGTAGAGAAGCATCAAACTGGAATCAAATTAACCAAGGAAATGACCATATATTGGTCTCATATACATAAATGTGTTGCCTTGAATATGCACTAAATTAGATAAATGAAATTTGGTGTGTGTCCTTGTTACTATAATTTTAACTATATTCCAAATTAATTTCAGTTGGTTGAAAATTAAAGTCGTCCAGAATGCAAACTTATTTTTCCTCTCTTTTCTGCGAAGCATATAACAGTACATTCTGAGCAATTACACCTGTTACAACTTTTACCAAGATTTAAACTGTTTAGTGTGTGGGGTGGAATGAGCCATTTTTTTTAAAGGGGAGAGGGCGGTTGAAAAAGTTTGGGAGAAATCACTGTCGCTAATTTCTTTCGAATTTTAATGGCTGAAGTCCATTAATGGAAAGAAAACTCCTTTATCTTTAACGCTATTTTATAATCTAATCTGCATATTTCATAATATAAACTACATATTTAATAATTTAAAGTGTAGAGAAGAAAAACTAGCTAGAATCAAGTTAGTCAAGGATTTGAGCATCTATTGTTCTCTATATTATATTGGTCTATGTAAACGCGTTATCTGTGAATTATCTAAATAAAATTTGGTGCTTAAAAACTTGCTGCTAAAATTTTAACTCTATGGCGAAATTAATTTCCGTTGGTTGAAAAATGAAGTCGTCCAGAATGCAAACTTGTTTTTCCTCCCTATTCTACTAAGCGTATAACATAACATTTATATACAGGACACTCTGAGCATTCGTATTGATTACTATTTTGCTCAAGATATACATAAAATGTTAAGGTGTGGAAAGAATTTTGCTTATTTAGAAGGGGGGGGGGGGTTGAGAAAGTTTGGAAGAAACCATTGTCGCTGGTTTCTTTTGAATTTTAAGCCTAAATGTCATTAAAAAGTAAATGCTTTTATCTTTCTAAAGTATTTTATTTATTTCAAACTAAAATTCAGTAATAAGCATTTTATAATTTTTACTCTTAAATTATAGCTAATAAATATTGCAATTAAAACGCTATTAGTTAAAAATGTTATTTAATAGGTGTTTCTTATCATTTTATATTTTTAGCTCCCTTCTATTTCTCCTGGATCTATGCCGCAGTGAAACCAATCCTTCCGCCTAGAGTCATTGAAAAAGTGCGAATCTATGGCTCAGGTAGTGCATTTTTAGTAACTGTCTTTCATGTTTTATTTGTTTGAAAGGTGTGAATTCATGCTCATTTACTTTAAAATAAGCCGTTCCGCTATATTTTTGAAATCCATTACGCTTAATAAGGAAGGAGAGGATATGGCGTAACAAGGCATAATAATATAATCTGCATTTTATTATTATATGGCTCATTCAATATTTAATTTCACTATTCATTTGCAATAGCCATGTTACAAGAATATTCTGGATTCTTAATGGCGCAATTGTGACACATATCAGTTCTTTTTTTCTGTGGAAATATAATTATTTCAAATATTTTATCTCAAAGTCAGTCTAGAAAGTCTAATGTAAAGGAAAGTTTTTAAATAATAATATAAATTTCCAAATACTTGCGTGAATGGGGATCTTTAAAAAAATGAATTTCGTAATTTTAAAGTCAATTGATTGAATAAGCCAGAGCAAATGAAAAAATAATGGTAATATAAATTTCAGAAAATTATATTAGCTGAAACTCAATTAGATCTAATGTTTATGAAAGTAATATTTTGTGGATTCTGTATAATTGGTCCAATTTGCTTCTTAACAGTGAAACAAATACTTTAAAAAAATCTTACGAAATTAGTTTAGGAAGTGTTTCTTAATTCTTCAAAACAGTGCTTTATGAGTTGAATGCTTGAATTAAATTGAAATGAAAGAGCAAGTAATGGTCCCATGGAGAGAAATCCAACCTGTATGAAGGATGCAACGCGCATTGAATATTCAGTTTCACCAGAACATCCTTTCAGAAATGATCAGTGCAATAAAAAATATTTCTCAAGAGAAGTTAATTAAAATACAATTCTTAGAAAAAGAAGCATCTGCTTTATCTTCCAATTGCCCGAGTTTTAGGTAGATTCCGATGGGAAGAGTACCTATTAGAAAGGTTCTCATGACAAGACTTTGGGAAAATTTTTTAGTTCTTCACTGATCATGGTTCCTAGAACACCAAACCGTCCTTCGATCAAAAGTTTACATATATGTATAATGCTTATATAAACGTATAACCTTTATTTAAGCGTAACGTATAACGAACCCAAAACCACCCTTTATTCAAAAGTATATGTGTATAACCCATATATATGTGCATAACACTTTGTCCATGTTATCTTGTGAACATGAGTGCAATTTTATTTGAATTTTAAAAGGCTTGGAATATATTGTTAGGAATGTAAAAATGTCGAACAAGTTCGTAAAGGGTCTCTCTAGCTGAAAGGGCTGGAAATAGTGGGGGATTGTTATTTTCATTTTACTATAACTTTCTTAATATTGAAGATAGAAAAATCAGCCAAATTAGCACCTTATTAAGATGAACAACTTTTAAATTTTCTATAACAGCAATTTCGTAGAGAGCTATAAGAATTATTTTTTTAATTATATGTGTTCCTTCCTTTTTCTTTTCTCTTATACGAAACATGCACAGCAAAAAAAAAAAAAAAAAAAAAAATTATAATTTTCAAAAAATTTTGACTCCAGGTTTTTACAAACTTTCTTGAGTGCGAAACATTTTTGGAAAAGTATTTTTTAGAGTGTGACGTCTATAGACTTTTTTCTTGCGAACATGATAACTTCAAAACCTTTTAAACTAGATATATGAAATTTGGGATGTCTTCTTGAAATTTAATTTGTAGATTTCTTTCAATACTGTCTGTCCGGCTGTCCAAATACATTTGAGAACAGTTTTATTGTTCATAATCTAAAAAGATTAAAATCAAGTACTTTTAATCGCTAATCTCACTCTTCCGATGGCGCAATGAAAAATCTGAATGATCAGACCGCCATAATAGCAACACTGGCTGAAATCATGGCTGAGTCCTCAGGGCCAACACCGTCCACGTGAGAAGTACGTCCCGTTATCTATGTGAAGAAGCCAACCCCACTTTTTTCTGTATCCACCAGAGTTACGAGAACCAACTACCATACCGGAAGCTACTCATCCTCGATTATGAGATGTCCCCAGAGAGAGATTATAATGAAATAAAATAGCATGTGTCATTAATCCATAATGTGAATAAAATATTGTTCAAAATGTCGACTTCATAATTATTTCTATTTTAATTTCAAATTTCGCAAATGCAGCCATCACTTTTCTTTCTTTTTTTATATATTTCTGCTCACCAAGATCCCTTAGAATGTCAAATTTTAAATAACTGAACTCAAAATAGTTAGAAATAACCTAGAAATCAGATTTGGAAGATTTTTGGACAGTTTTAATATGTATAAATGTATAAACAAAATTGTTTTTATATCTCTTTGTTTTACACATTCAATTTTTATGTATTCATAAGAAAGATGTGCATCGAAGTATATAAGATTAAAATATTTGCAAAAAAATGCGGTCAAACCTTTAATTTTCCTGTCATAACAAATCATGTATTCTATGGCTTGTTCCGTATCAAATCCGTTGAGAATGACATTTTTTTTTCCGTAAAAATTTTTCATTAATCTTTCACTTGATCCAGATGGTTGGAAGGAGGTACTGTTAGAGGACAATGATGCTGACGATCTGCCCGCATATCTTGGCGGGACCAGAACGGATCCAGATGGAAATCCTTTATGCGAAACTTTTGTGAGTATTCAGATCATCCATAAACTGTTTTCGGTTCAGTTCAGTTATATTAACGTCCTGATTTAAAACAACACTAGGGCCATTTTGCGACTGACCTCGTATTTTTGAACCGTGATCAGATGATGAGGACGACATTTGAGCTGACAAAATGTTAAAGATTTTTAATGAATGATTAGAATTATATTTCCTACAAAATGTTCCAGGTCTTCAAAATATCTTAATATATTTCTAAAACGATTGATTATATATTCGCCCGTATGTCTTTCCATAATGCATTTCTTCCCAAAATTATATATAATGTTGTATAATAGAAGTCTTGGCTCTTATTTTCCAACTAATGAGTGTTTTAGAAGCAAATTATTAATGGTACACTAACCTTTAAATATGAACAATGAAAGGAATCAACGCCATGGCACAGTTAAATGACAAACTTTATTATGCGTTTTTTTAGATAGATTCTTATAGTAAGTCTACCTATTATAATATTTCTCATGACAAGAGTTCGGAGAAATTTCTTCAGTTTTATCAACGATCAGGGACCTAAGAGCGAAAAACCACTGTGAAAATCTCGGAGGAGTTCATAAGTGGCCCATCCAACTCAAGAGGGGGGGAATGGTGGGGAAGGGGAATTTTGCATTTTACTGTAAAATTTATTGAAGATAGAAAAATAGATCCAACTAGCCAAATTAGCACTCTATTTAAACGAACAATTTTTGTATTTCAAGTTTTTCCAATTAGCCAAATTTGCACTCTAGTTAAACGAACAATTTTTGTATTTAAAGTTTTTCCAATTAGCCAAATTTGCACTCCTTTAAAACGAACAATTTTTGTATTTAAAGTTTTTCCATAACTGCAATGTCTTATGAGTTAGGGACTGAAAGTTGATTTTTATGTCCTAATTTCGACTGTTTCTAACATCAACAATTTAACAATTTATATTGTTAGATAGTAATTCAAATATAAAGGAATCTTACCTATGCTTTCCAGCTAGCCGAAAGGAATTTTTTAAAAGTCTACAACTAAATGTTGCTCTCTATTACACAATATGCATGTGTGTATCAAAAAATTTTCATTGTTTTTGTATTTTGAGCAGGGTAGTTAGTTTTTTTAGCAGGATTTAGTTATTTTTCTTTATTTAGATGATGTAACACAAAAAAAAAGTTTACAAGAGAACAAGTCTCTATTGAAAAATCCTGGATTATCAAAAACTAGGATTGTAAAAATTTAGAAAGCATCTCATAAGCTGTAAATAAAATTGTATGATATTTTATTAAATTGTATGTATGTAAATAAAATTGTATGATATTTTTTTATAAACTATTGCTTTTATTAGCCAATTTATACGAATCTATCAAACAAATAGTTTTAGCACAATTAAATTAATTATAAATTAAAATGCATCGTTGTATTTCACATTATATTTGCCTAATAGTATTAACCAGAATGACGGATTCAAAAGTAAAAAGAAAAAAATGTTAAATAAGCGATAATGTATTGAAGCTTCAGAAATAGTCTATACTAATAATACAAATGATATTTGTGTGTCCTTGTTGGTACTCTGCAGGCCAGACCGTTTGACATACAGATAGGAAATCTGACATTTATATACTTTATAGGGAGAAAATGCTTGATTTGGAAATAGGGATACTTTGATAGGGAGAAAATATTTTTTTTGAAAAATTTTGATTACTTAAATATTAAACTAAATTTTGGATTTTTTAAGAAAAACTTATTTATTTGTTTATTTGTGATAACTTGGGAAAATATCATTACGCGAAATTCAATCTTATATCGCTTCGAAATTTAAGAAATTTTCTTCTAAATAACTAGTTGCATTATTTATACTATTATATTACATTTAATAGTGCTGCCTGTTTTTTATTACATTTAAACACTTTAACAAATATGCCCTGAGAGCTACTTAGGCACCAAAGATGACTAGTAAATAATAAGATAAAATATTTTAATTCGTGTTCATAAATTTGTAAAATGCTAAAACGTAGCTGTCCAATTGCTTTGAGAGTAAGGAATTATAATTAAATTGAAAAGAAACGTTGAGTCTTTAAAGTACAAGTGATCAGTGTTAGATATCCACAAATAATTTTTGAAGATCAATACATATGCATATCTTTTCTAAAAGATCTTTCGAAAAATGTTCACATTTGTTTCACGTAACTTTGCTGCAATTTATGATTTTTAATTTCCTTGTGAAGATAATGCGTGGCCAAACCATCCCAAAAGACTGTTACATGCAAAAGGGAAAGAAGAAATTAGCTCTGGAACCTGATGTACAAAAATTTACGGTGATGCCATTCTCCAAAGAAGAAATAACTTTCAAGGTAACGGAAGAGAATTCGTATCTCGAATGGGAATTCGAAACAAAGTCCAGGGACATCGATTTTTCTGTGCATTTCAGAGGAGAATCTGAAGAAGATTCAGAGCCTGTAATGATCATTCCCAAACAAAGAATAGACACGAGTTATGAAACAGAAAAAGGATGCTTCAAATGCGAGAAACGAGGCAATTGTGAGTAGAATTCAATTTCACTTTTTTACTATAGTTTGAAGAACAGAAAATATCAATGTTATAATTTATATAAACATTTATATGAAAATACGTAATCTACATACATAAAATGCTAACATGCATAGCACAGAAATTGAGCTTATTACTAATTGTCGAATTTGAACACTCATATATAAACAATATACCCTACAAATTTCAGGCTGCAGTCCTTGAACATTTTTACAGCTGTATTAAATCAAACGCTTCCCTTTAGTTAATTAACGGGGCTTCAAAATATTATTATAATTGTGTTGAATATACTTTACCATATCACCAAAGAGGATATCCAGTTAGAATAAAGATTATATAAAAAATCATTAAACTGGCTTCAAACGATGAAGCGCAAACATAGGCTTAACCTTTGCTAGATAAGTAATGGTGATGTGGCAGATTGTGATGAGAAAGGATAGAACCTGGGATCGTGTGGTTCGCAGCCCTGTAACATGACCACAATACAAAACCAATTGCCCGGGTAGCGTTGTTGTTAACCGGCTTACAAGCTTTCACCACATACTCTCCCTCTAGTGAGTCGGAGTTGAGACGAACGATATGATTGCTGAGTGGGGATGTATTAGCTGTTGATTCTAATGCCTGTGCCCATTTGAGTAACGCCAATCGTTATGGCGAGCGTGTGTGGGTGAGTGTTTGCTGATGCTGCGTCAAGTGAGTCTGACGACTTTGGCTGCGGGTAGATGGCGCCACAACAGCTCTACGAAGTATGACGGTTCATCGTCCGAGGTCACCCATGTGGCGGATTGTGATGAACGGGGATTGAACCTGGGACTTGCGGTTCGCAGTCCAGTAACATGACCACAATACAAAAGCAATTGCCCAGGTAGCGTCGTTGTTAACTGATTTATAAGCTTTCAGCACAGTGATAAGATTAATGTACGGTTTGTAACGAAGCACGTCAAAATTATGCCAATTGTAAAAAACCTCTCTAAAAATCTACAATCCTGGTTGTATACCAGAAATATTGATAAATGATTTTTACAGTTGAAATAAGAAATGTCTACAATTATATTTGGCGAGAAATCACTCCAAATGTGTTCAGTTTTGGTGTCGTATATTAATCTTAAATCTAGCAGTAATCGTTATGACTTACCTATGACAAGTAATTGATACTAATATCTTTCAAAATGATTATCTTATAAAAAAAGCTTTATGTACTATCTTAATACAAAAAAAAAAGCCTTTTTAATGATATAATTTTCTTTTCCGTATAACTTTTCATTTAACTTCAATATTATTTTTAAATTCAATTTGACATACAATATCTGAAATAATATTTTTGAAAGCTATGATGGGAATCAAACTCACCATAAAAACATTCAAGCATGTGCTTTTGCCAATTATTAAATCCTGAGTAGGATTTTTATTTCCCTTTTTGTATCGTAAAACGTATACTTTGTATCGTAATGTACAGCAGTAAACTGTTTTAATTGAATTCATGCGTTTATAGTCGTAAGAAATTATAAAGTGAAATGTTTTTTTAAGGAAATACATCCTATATTAATAAATCAACAGTCTAAAAATTAATTAATCTAGGCGAACTAACTGATCGCCAAAGGCGGCTGGTACAAATAAAACATTTATAGAGAGCCAATATATGAAAATTTCCTTTTATTTAGTTATTGTTATTTATTTAGTTATTCTTTAAAAGATTTCAACTGAGATGAATATTTAAAAAAATAAATTCATAATTTAATTTCAATAATTACCCCTGGAGTGATTATTCAGGGAAATCCTATCCATGGCAAATGTTGCCCATGGGTCGCAAAATTTGAACTTCAGCACAGACTCTTGTGACTTACTGGACACAAGAATTTGCTTCAGATTAGCGGCTCTACAGTAACGTTATGAGAATTTGGTTGTGAATTGTTGTTCCTCGTTTACGAGTATGTCTCACTTTTTGGTATCATAAAAATTCTTTCTGTTTGATTGTGTTTAAGAGTCCAGTAGACTTTGCAATAAGCAAAAGTAAACATAAATGTGAAAATTTATCTTTATTTTTATTTATTATCAAAATACATATTTATATTCAACTGAAATAGCTTTATAAAAGATATTGTTCAATAAAATGTAGTCTTTAAGAGCCTAGAGAAAAAAACAGTGCATTTTAAAGGCTTATCACAAAATTATCTTCTAATTAGATTTGAATATTTTTCAAATGTTCTCGATTTTTGAGGATTTTAAACAAAATTGATAATAAAGATTTCGGTTAAACATAAAAAAAACAGAGTATATATTTTATGTTTCATTTTTTTAGATATTTAAAAACCAATTTTAGTTTAGGAAAGCATAAAATTCCTATTAAAATTCAGTGCGTGTGCATAAATATATTTCTAAAAAATGAACACTTAATTGTAATTACAAAATTAAATACAGTTTTATTCATCGAAATAAATTTATATAAGATAATATGGTAAAATTAAAAAATAAATCACCAGAAATATTTTTTTAAATATAAAAAATCATTTTATAAAGTTTTTGTTAGATATGTTGTTGTGTGTGTTGTGATTTATGGCACTTTACAAGCATGCTGATGATTATCTGTCAACGATTTAAGCCGAATGAGCGTCTTTTGTTTTCTCAGTAGCGCCAACTAGGACCAAGAGTACGATTTAGCTGTTCATACTTCACAGAGTCCTTTTCACGGGCGGACTTCATTCACTCATCCACAGATTGTAATTTAGACATGAATCAGAGAACGATCACCTCGGAACCAGTACCCCCAGTGATATTACTCTCGACATCGATGACTTTGTGACCACGACAGATTTATACGTGTACCAGCCACCACATAAACGGAGAGTCTTTACCCGGCAGGGTTCGATAGATAGATATTTGACGTATATATATTTCAATACATGGGCATAAGAAATTCTATTTTCCTATGAGAATAACTCGCAAAAGTTCTTAATAGAGTCCATCTTTTCTTTAAAAGTACATTCAAACAGAAATGGT
The DNA here is from genome assembly GCA_026543865.1 of Argiope aurantia. Taxonomy (NCBI): domain Eukaryota; kingdom Metazoa; phylum Arthropoda; class Arachnida; order Araneae; family Araneidae; genus Argiope; species Argiope aurantia. Next base: position 18,001 of record JAPMOR010091687.1, on the reverse strand, counting down.
TGGAAGTAAGCAATGAATTTTAAGGGTAACTAAAAATGTAATTAAGATTAATTATGAAACAATATAGGAACGAAAGAGAAGAGATATATGATTGAAAATACAATAGTATATTATAGATATATAGTTTTATCTATATTTTTAATAAAAAAGACCTACAACATACAAATTTCAGTTGTTTAGTAAACTGTAGCTTTATAAATATAATAAAATAAGCATTTTTAAAAATCTTAGTTTCGAAATCAGTACACTTGAATAAAATATTATTTTTCTTTCAGATATAATTGTTTTCAGCAACACTTTCAGTTGGATCCGATCGAAGGAAATTTATTACAGAGCTGGAATCAAAAGTCAAAAGAACAGTTCAATTCTCTAATCGACTGAACATAAATTTCAGATTATTCGACTTCAGTCGAGATGTTGAAAAGTGTCCTTGTATAGTTTTGTTTTTAAATAAATATATACTAAGTGTATTTGGTGTATTTTAACTGGTATATTAATTTTGCGGTTTAGAGAAAATAAACGTTTGAACTACAAAAAAAAAAAGGAACAACATTTTTCTTATTAAAATGCTTTGGAAATTTTCAATTAGTCCGACACCTTAATGGAATGAAATTATTGCGCATGCAAATTTAAAAAAAAATACATGTACAGCGAAAAAATAGGTTAAACTGAAGAACATACTTCGAAATTAACCTTTAAAGGAAGACGTTTGTATTTTATTTTTAATATTGGCAAAATATATGTGATCGAATTATTTGATGAAACAATGGAATGAATGAATTTGAATTTTATCTAAATAAAAACATTTTTGTATATTATCTGTCGAGTTAAATATTAAACACTATTAAAATTAAAGGAAAATTGAAGGGAAATAACGTATCATAAAAATAAGAATTTTTTTTTATATTTAAGGTAGTTTATTACATTAATCATATTTGTGAAATAATATTTTCAGAATATATAAAGGTATTTACTTATTTTTGAAAAATTTCCATGAATAATTAAAAAAAAAAATACTTTGAAATAAAAATTGTGGCAACAGCTTATTATTTGAAATAAGAAATATCGTCTGCTACTTTTAAATTTATTCTTTTTGCAAAATATCACATATAAACAAGCTGTGTGTGAAGAGATATTTTTTGCATTTTTCCGAATAAAGATATTCCTATTCCATAGTATAAAAAGGCTTCGAAATGCATGGAATTAAAATTTCAAAGAGGAAAATAAACAATAATATTAACGGAGAACGAGAAAAACTGTCAGTCATTATTTCTACATATAAAGAAGACACCAAAAAATATCTGAAAAAGGTAAGTTTGTACTGTTTCAAATATATTGAAAATGAAATTTCTGATAACAAAAAAAAATATCTACCAAAGTAGAGATGAATGGTAAAACCTTTAAATACGTCTGTAGTAAAAATAAATAAATAAAATAATAAACTAACTTTATATATATATATATATATATTAGGCCTATCAGTCTTCTTTCTTCTTCCGTTTCTGTTTGGAGTTTTAATAAAGTTAGCAACTCTATTGGGGCTGACGTGGAGTATACAAGCGATCTCTAATACTTTTACCTTCATTTTATATGCAACAATTTGACCCTTTAAAAAATCATTTAAGGGTATAAGGATATACCTCTAGGCATTTTGCAATTTAAGCATCAGTGAAATTTTTTAACAGAATACGTTTTGCTGAGAAAAAAACAATAAAAATGTTTAAACTTGCTTTTCTACTCGTGTACATTCCACCAAAAAAGAAGAAGAATATAGTAGGTTTCCTTCTTCTTTTTTACACAGTGCAAATCATATATTCTTGTATTTCTAATTATAGTGGTAGCTATTTCATTTTTACATGGAAATAAAGAAAATATTGTTAAATAAAATCTATATATAAATATATTAACAGGATAAAAATATAAAAGAAAATTTACAGAGAACGAATGTCTTTCTGCTTGTTTTACGCAGTGTAAATGGATTTTTAGTAAAATCGATTTAGATAAAGTCTATCTATTTGACGGTTCGAATATAAATTAAAATGATAAAAACAAAACGAACAGATCTAGATATATAAGATTCGTTACACCGATATTTAATATCTCTAATATAAACACCTATTAATTTTTTAGCCAAATCAACAAGAGATCTGTACTATCAGAAGCATGGAAATTATCTCATTCAAAAACGTAATGACTTAAATAGATAAAATGTGGTATGTGATTCTGTGACATTTGTAGTCTCGTTTATGCCAAATTTTTGCTTCAATTGTTTGGGAATAACGCGGCATTGAAACACAAATTCGATTTCCGGATACTACTTACCGCATTCCAGGGATTAGTCAACAAATAACTCGTCAAGGATGACAAGATAAAGTCAATAAGAATGCTAAATTGACGCCAAAGATTAATATTTTGAAACTATTCTATACCAGTACCATCAAGATGTTTTCTGGAATAAAACTTTTTTGAGAGAAAAGGCAAGAAATGTTTAGGGAGACCATTCCAGCTTCAAATATCCTAAAGTATAGAAGAAATTATATGAATCACATTACGATATTTCTAAATATCATAATGTGTAGAAGAATTTGTAGGAATGAAAGTTCAATTATTTTTTTTTTACAGAAGGATAGGAATTCAAATTCTTGAGAAAAATGAAATAAGTTTATTGAATGAATTGAAATTAGTCTGATTTTGTGCTTCGGAAAATACACTGTTGCTAGTAGACAGCCTCCTTATTTGGGGATATCTACTTCTGAAACCAAAGAAAGATTGAACCCAAATTTTAAATACGAATTTTAATAGGTATAGGAAGATGAATTTAACAAAAAAAATAATGATGAGAAATTTTATTAATAAAGACTAGATAGCACATGTGAGTCCAATGATAATCTATAAAAGAATATTTCTAGCGAGTTTTCTGATATACGTCATTCCGTTCTTAATGCTTATTTTTCATCACTCTACCATTGGTGAAATTTTACATAATCCACTTTCCCTACCTTCGATGTAATTATTGATTTCCGACTATTATATTCCTACACAACGAAATCTATCTTTTTTGTGAATTTTTTAACTACTTTTGTTGCGAATTTTCTTGGTAAAATGCTTTTTGTAGGGTCTTTTTTAATAATTCCTTTCCAGGTAATTTCTAGTGTCTAGACACTTAAATTTCTTGTGCATAAATTTTCATATTCGTTCATTAGTCAACTACATACGCTTATATGCAAAGAAAGATATTTTTAAATATACTTCGCAACAATATTTTCCTTCATGCGAATCAATCCCAAATTAAACACTTGGTGAAACAAATTAAATTTATTTTTATTTCTTATAACATAGTAATTATTAAAGCATATTAATACATAATAGAAAATAATATATTAATTTTATAACATATTAATTTTATAACATATTAATTTTATAACATATTAATTTTATAGCATTATATAAATATATAAATATATTATATAAATATATTAAATTTAATTAATTAGTTAATCTTACTTTAATTAATTAATCTTTAATATATTAATTTCATAATAAGAACCTTTGGGAAGGAAAAGACCATTTGCGGTTGATATTGTTTCATGTGACATGCTAGTCCACATGCAACGGAAAGAACACATGAACTTATTTTCTCTTTAGGCTGGGAAGTTGTCTAGCATGCAAATATTCTCCAGACTTGGCATCTTCTGATATCGAGATCAATGTCGTCATATTTGAATAATCAGAGGTTCACGAAGCGGTTGAAAATGGTTGTATTGTTATTTTGATTCGAAGCCAAAAAGATTCTCTCTCGAAAATATTCGCCGTCTACCCTATAAATGGCAAATATTTTGATTTTAATCTTAGTAAAAAGTATCTTTTCAATAAATTTGAATTCGATTAAAAAACCGAGATTCTACTCACACCTTATACAGTGCCACTAAATGTAGGTAATAAATGAATTAAATATTTAGCTTTTTACTAATAATTTCATGAAATTAGTCTAGATTATTAGAAAAGTTCGTGGATAAAATCAATATATCATGTGTAAGATAATTAAAATAACACAGGTTTAATGTTTGACAATTATGGACATGAAATTGTGCCTAAATAATCTAAATGAAATTAAATATAGTGAATGTCTCTAACGCCCACCTGGTCGCCAAAGTTGAATAGTTTTTGATAAATTCAGTAGATTCTTGGCATTTTTGAGTAATGGGTGAATTGTATGTATGTTGTCTTTGTAAATTGTTTGTTTTATTATTAAGAAAAGAATAAAACTAATTATTGTATTAAATTAAAGAAAATAATAAAGATATTATGATTTGGGAACAAATTATTTCTAAGTTTGTGAAGACCAATTATTAAGATTTAATCTATTAAAAGTAATAGAAATTACGAATTATTTTTTTTCTTTGATTTTTATTTTAATAAGGCTCCAGTTTTATTAAATTTGAAGTTTACTGAAAATGAAGAGGCATCAATGTTATTTATATGGACGAAATATCATTAAAATGATATTTCCACGTTTCAAGTCTTAAGAATAAATAAAAGTTGCAGGGTGATAAATCAGGTAAATATGGTTGATTATTCATCCTATTGATTTTTTGTCAAAAATTACTAAAAGTAAATGAGCTGCGATGTGTATTATATTGTAATAGACATCAAATCCTAGAAAACTGCGATGAATTCACCCATTTAAAACAAAATAGGCAAAATTATATCAAATAGTGAAAGAGATTGTAACGTTTTAAAAGACAATGATTACTGCACACGCATATGACATAAAATTTTCTATGCTAAAAAGCAAAAATAAGAACGCATGCAGAAAGCAACTTTAGCATTGGCAAAATCGTGAAAATGATACATACGATTAAACAATGAAATAATTTTAACATTTCAACAACAACAACAACAAAAAAGAATTGTTTGAATAAATATTTGAATTGCTTTTTTCAACAAAATTGTTAAATATCAGAGAAATATTTGCATGAAAATGGAAACGATACCAATGCAAGGATAAGTTTTTGAATTTCAAATTGATGTTTAAATAGCATTAATGCAGTGATATGTTCCAAAGTTATGGCGGAAAATTTAAAAGATTTTACCCTTATTTCACCGCTGTTAGAAAAGCGAATATACTTTTCGCTGTTATAATTCTCAACTACTACAGCGAAATATTAATAATGTTAACCAATAGCGTAGTTAATCTTTTTTTTTTTTTTGAGGGGGTGGGGGTTATTAGTTTGCACTTTTTTATGCACAAAATTTATTTATAAACAGTAGAAAGAATGTAGGAAGGTATAAGTTTCAAACAAACAAACAGATATTAATTTTATTATGTTTGTATAGACTATATAGAAGACTCTGAATGTTTGTCAATGACTTTCATCTGACCTTGTCAGTAACTTTATATTTGGAAACACGAACGCTATATTTCATCAAGACCTCTGACTTTTACAGAAGACATACCTACGAATAAACATCTTCATTATGCAGATTATGTTCATATGACATAAAATTCAGTTATTTTCTGAAAACGTTAGAGGAAAAAAAAACTTCAGGAAATCGTAGTTTCTTTCACATGTTGAATACGTCACCATGCTAGTAGATAGTATAATGATAGAAAAGATTTGTTATGTCCAACATTAGTTTAAAAGAACAAACGTAAATTTAACATAACTAGTTTGGATTAAAAAATAATAACAACTTAGAAATCGATTGCATCTAATTTTCCATTGTTCTATGAAACCTCATTTATTTCTTTTGTTATCTACGCACATTTCTTATTGTTAGGTTTCCGTTTTGGCTTAAGGATAAATTTACATTATAATATAAGCACGAGTTCTCAAGGCTAATATTAAAGAGCAGGTACAATCCATCTTCAACAAAACTTCGAAAACCAACGATGTGAATATAATTTTCAAGCTTTTACTTCAGTTTTTTCCTTTCTGTTTCATAGGTCCTAGGACAAATAAATTATTTAATAGGTAAGTACTTAATTAAATTGTTTTAATAGCTTTGAAATTTGGATTTCTTTTTCTTTTATGATGTAACAAAATTTTTAAACATTTCGCAAATTAAATTTAAATTAAATATTATAATTCTATTGTGAACAACTAACTGTATTCTCTCTAAATGATTTTGTTCTCCAAATGAATTAAGTTTTAAGCATATCAGTAAATACTTTATTAACAGGATAATCTTTATAAACTGGCATACGATCAGTAAATTGCTAGATTCTTCAAGCGCAAGTCGTTCTAAATACGCTGAAACACGAGCCTCTGGAACAATTGGATTCCGAATATAGCTCTTTATGTGTAATAAATTCTAACTGATAAGCAGTTATTAAAATTATACTTTTTGTTGTTGTCGTCGTGTGACAAGTGTAATAAATAATAAGGGGGAGGGAGAGAGGGGGAAAAGGGCCGAATGTATGCAGAACAACCTTGGTCACATCTTCAACAGTCAATGTCTGTTTTGAAGACGGCTGAAATTCTACTTAAACTTTAATTAATCAATCTATCGAAATTATTTAGACTTTTCCTTACTAAATTCGGGCGATATTAGATACGTTATTTTATACTCTGAATCAGCATTTTAATAAATAAAAAAATCTTATCTAAGGTAAAAGTAATCTTGTTTATTTCTGGGAAATATATATATATATTTTTAATTTTAGTACTTCAAACTTTTTCCATGCTAAGAGTGATAATATATCATTCACTAACTACTGAAGTGAGAAGTAGCGTATTTCATTGAGGAATAAGTATTGACTTAATAACCATCCCTTATTAATAATCATTAATTAAAAAATAATAGATTGACATTCCAATAACATTTAATTTGGAATACTTATTCTTATGCTTTTTATCTAATCTAGTAAAACATGTAGAATTTTATATAATTTTGGTATAACTCAAGAGAAAATCTAAATTAGCGAAATAAAAAAACATTATAAATACATTATAAAAACTCTAATGATAAAGTAAGTAAAGTATTTTGATCTCATAATTTTTCATGTTGACATTCCTTCAGCTTTAATAAATAGCTTGAAGTGTTCTTTACCTATGAGATATAAGAGCTAAAGAAATTAAGAATTACAAATCAAGTATAACAATATAGATTTCATGCCACAGGCTTTCAGGCTAGAGATGTGAATTTTTTAAATCTTTACTGAATTTTTAATTATTTACGCATAAAGCTTTTTATTGTTAAATAAACAGTCACGCACTTCTAAAGGTTATATTTCAAAAGGTTATTATGTGCTTAAAAATGTTTATAAGCTTTAATAAACATATCTTTACTTTTATTCTCAGAACTTTTAAGCCGATTACTCTACACACAGGAGATATTAATTAAATTAGTTTTAATAAATTATATTTTAATAAAATGTTTTCAGAAATTGATTATCGAACACCATAAAAATGCAGCCCTTGGAAGCAATTAAAAGTTGATTATTTAGAACAGATTAATAATTAAACGTTGAAATTAGTATTATTTTCACTGTTATTATTATCAATATTAATAAATCATCGGAAGTAAATAATTCTTCTAAAGATTTCTTTTTTTGTGTGTATAGAAAACACTAAGACAGAAGCGGGAAAATAATAACAACGAGAGATTGACAACTATTTCTAGAATGAATGTCTTAACGATAAAGTTCATTCATACTCAGTGGTGATATCAATTCTTCTTTCTCATAAAAAAAACTCATAATTCTCATTATTCTTGCCGATGAATCTTTATTTTGAAAAATATTTCAGCAATATTTCAGAATGTTTTATAGGGTAGCCTTAAGGAATTGAAATATTTTTGTTGTAAGGCAGACTATAACGTAATCCATAGATCAACAGAAAATATATCGGATCAGCAAAGTTAGGTTTCAAAGTCCCTGTATTCTGTGGGGAATGAGATTATGTTAATAAGGTTAATGGATATGACCAACATCCAATACAATCGACAAAACTTTCTATCTATCCAATGGCTTATTTACTAGATTCATCTAGATTACACTAGCTTTATCATTTATACCAACTTTAGATATTTAAAGTTATGAATTGTAACAATTTAAGCAATTTTATATGCTTAGAAAGAAACTGCTATGACATTTCATAAACAACCACTGCTTGCCATCCCAATGAAGTGCTGATACTCCATACTACCAGGTTTTTCTCATTGATAATTGGTTTGGAATACCGTTACTTTATTCAAGTGGTGTGAATTATCTGTAATTTTGCTGTCCTCAATCTGTTGAAATTACAATTTACAATAATGTTTCACAAAATTATAGTTAAGTTCAAAGGCACTAAAAATAATTCATCTTCCAAATATATTTACATGCACATACACACAAAAAAAACTAAATAAATTGCAATAAAAAAAAATTCATCATTTCAACTGCATTTTTAAAATATTTTTACTTTCTCGCATGCGAAGGATACAAAACGAAGGTATTGTAATCATTAAAATAATCTTACTCGAGATTCAAAAGACTCTCTATTTTTCGTATTTCTATGAATCAGAATAACAAGTCTTTGGATCAATGTTTGCCTATCTGACAACGATATAACTAAAAATCCCATTGAGTTAGGCCGGAAAAAGTTTGTAGATGATTTTTAGTCTGAATTTGTAGATTTGTATCAGTTCAGAATGAAGTCCAGTTGGAGAAAGTTTTCCTTTTCGGCTGTTCGAATAACAAATTGCTACGATAGAAAAAGTGTATCAGGTACAAGTTACTATGATAGAAAAAATATATCAGGTAACAAGTTTCTGCGATTGAAAAAATGTGAGGGAGTTAAAATTTGATACCAGTTTTAGCGACTACAGTCTTTATCCATTTCAAGTTTTCTGCCAAATTAGTCAAAAATTGGCCGCCTATCATTACATGTAAATTTATAACTCTAAAACGAAGTCACTAGCCGGCGTCCTGGCATACGGGTAGCGCGTCTTCCTCGTGATCTGGGCGTCCCGGGTTCGAGTCCCGGTTTGGGCATGGTTGTTCTTTCATTGTTCTATGTGTGAATGTGCCCTCCTGTAAAAAGGGGTTGTGCAAGCGAATGAGTGATGCGTGAGTAGCTAAGTCGTACTCTTGGCCCTAGTTGGCGCTACTATAGAAACAAGAGACGCACCCCCTCAGGCTTAAACTCGGCTGTCTCTGACGGCGGGGCTTGTACTTGGCAAGTGCCATAATTAGACCAGACCAGACGAAGTCACTTCAATAAATAAAATCTCGTCTATGATCTTCAATCTGCATTTATAATTTTGTATAATATTTTTATTTCAGTCGGTCATAAAAATGCGCCCTACATATATTTTTTTATTATTTGTTTGTTAACCCTATCTCTCCGATTGATCCGCAAATAAAAAAAATGTCTAAAGATCATGTAAATATTGCTCGGCAAAGTACCTATTTTCTGTACTTTACTATGCAGTATAAAGCTGTCATGTGTAGGACACTGAAAACGAAAGTCTAAACACTTATTTAATTTATAAACTTTTCTAAGATCCATATATTTATACCGGGGTGATTTGGACATATTAATTATAGAGAAATTATAGATTCGAGACTATTCCGCTTGTTTTTAATAATTACTTCTAAATTATCGATATCATTAAAACTGATTTTTATTATTGGCTTTAAATTTCGAGTGCTTCAAAGAAGTATCTTAAATTTCAGAATACATCCTTTCGATACGCCTCAAACTTGATTGTGATCTATACTTCGCCAAAAAGGCTAATTTGGTTTCCGAAACATTTAGCAAATATATTGGTTTTTAGCATATTAAACTAGGTGAATAGGAAAGTAGTATTCAATAGAAAGTCAAATATAAACTGGAAACATCATATTACCGATAAATCACTGGAATGCACATGCCAAGGCCAAAACATATTTACATGTGGAATTTCTGGTTTCATGCTTGTTACAACCAGAGATTCGACATCAAACTTATCATGATAATCGTAGCTAAAATTTATCTTTGCTCACGAGTGACATGAGGTTAAGAAACAAGCCTAATTTCTATTCCGAAATATTCATCAAATATATTGGTTTCAGCAAATTAAATGGGTGAATACGAAAGCAATACTGAACAGCAAATCAAATAGAAACCGGAAAAATCATATCGATGAATCACTGGAAATACTCGCAAAGTAGTGTTAATTTTTTAACAATGGATACTTGAGTACTAACCGCCTGTGAAAGTATAATTGCCAAAAATTTCATATTTATTACAACCACAGATTCAACACCGAATTTATCAAGTTAGTCTTAGCTAAAATGTGATCATGTTTACCAATAGCATTAGATTAAGCCAAATGATCGCCACTGGCAAGAGATTAAGCCAAATGAGCGTCAATGGCATGAGATTAAGCCAAATGATCGTCAATGGCATGAGATTAATGCGCAACTTATCTAATGTCATAAATAATTTCAAATATAAAAAGAGAATTTCTAAGTTCCCATAGAAGCATATAAAGTTGACCAAATCCAAAAAATAATAACTTAATTTGTTTCTTGAATGTACCTGCAAACCACATTTTATTCATAAGTACACTATCTATGAAGAATCACTTCCTTCAAAACAGCATAATGGCAGAAAAAATCAAAATTATAATATTGTTATTCTGCCATGTACTGGGTTAGATACTAGAATCTTTTTTTAATTTTTAAGAGATATTTTCTAGAATTTGAAGTTTTGACATCCAATTTGATCAGAACAATCGATGCATTTATTTGCGTGACAGATATTGTAGATAGAAAATAAATTAATTGCATAATTAAAATTATGACCATCAGAGGAAGCCTTAAAGCTGTCAAACTGTCCTCGTTAAATATATAACATCTGAAAATTGTGACATAATAATTTTTCCAGAACTTTCAGGATTTGATAAATGGTCGCTACAACTTCAAAATAATAACAATAATAAAGCACTGTCTTATCTTTAACAGGAAGCCTCATTTTGTAGATATTCATTGTACTTACTTGAATGGAAATTGAGGAAATCAACTTGCATAATGCAAGTAAAATGGTATTTGTTTGCACACTCTGATTTTCTAATCTGAAAGCACTTTCTCATTTTTATTTATTCTTACTGAAAGTTCATAGTTATAACTATTTAAAAAAATTCTGAATGATATATTATGAATAATATATAAATATGAGAACAAAATAGATATGAAGTTTCCAATAGAAAGAGTTTTTGCAAATTTCCTACAGATTCTTATTACTATCAATATTTCTTTTCAACAAAAATTCAACAACATCAAAGGAAATCACCCAACAAATATTTTTTTTTTTTACAAACTAGTAATTTTTGGAGACCAGTTGATTATTGATATTTTTTAGGCTTTAAGGTATCCAAATAGGTTGAAAAGATGCGTTTTCCTGAAAAAGGTGGATCTTTTATAATCTGAAAAAAAAGTCCAAACTTCGAAGATTCAAAAACAGATTTTATTTTTAATATATGTAAGATAGAACTGTAGATACAGTAGTTTCAATAATATAAAACAAATAAAAACGAAATCGGAAATAGTGGTGCTTTTAAACGAAAATAAGTAATTTCTTTATTATTAATAAAATAAGTAATTAATTTTATTTAATAAGTATTAATTAAAAATTTAAAAATTTGATCTAAGCAGTTCAGGAAATAAACCATTATACTTGAAAAGAGATAACAAATTACTTTTTTGAAAACCAACTCAAAATTTTTAAAATTTTCTACATATGAAAATAGTTTTTAAGAATTTCTCTTTATGGTAAATTATTAAATAAGCTCTCAAAATACGTTTTTATTTCTGCTTAAATGTCTGCTCAATACTAAAAGCAAGGAAATGAATACAAGCACTTTGAAACTATTCAAATGATGACATTTTTTTTTAAATTATTGAATTAGATAGTTATAATTTGGGGGAGATCAGTATGGGAATTTTCTAACAGCTTTATCATAACAAATACAAATCGAATGATCAGAAAAGATTATAGTGCTTATGAGATGAAATCTTTACACCATCATATTTTAATATATATTAATAATAATCTCCAAGCTTCTGCTATTAGATCGTAGCTTAAGAAGAAAATTTCAAATAATGTAAAAACAAATCTTATAACTCTAAGCGAGCAATTCTTATATATATATAATTTAAATCGAAACACGAATTTACACAAAAAAACCTTTCGTTATAACTAACTATTAGAGCCTATTTCTCTCTGGTCTCATACAGCCAATGTCATATAGCGCCATCTCGTAAATTTTTATGGTACTTGCATTGTTGCCATAGAATGATTATCTATTGATACCTCAAAATTTTGTGATGTGACGCTATTTGGCATTATCCAAATGCGAATTGGAGTCATTGAATTCCAGTCATTGAATTAATTAAAAATTAATAGAAAACTTTAGGGGTTAGTGGATTATATGTGATTTTTTTATTGATTTATAAAACATTTGCTTCAATTCAAGCTTAGAAACTTGAGAAGTGGTTATTCGATGCCGCTGAAATTAAGGACTTAAATTAATCTTATCTAAATATAAAACTTGATTATTAATTTTTGAGCCGTTTTCGAGATACACGAAATAAATTCATACTTGTATTGTTCGTTTAAAGTTAATAGATTTCAATGTGCCAGTACGTTTTAACAACTGATTGGATTTAGATTTTATTTTTAAAACCTTAGATTCTAAAATACTAAAAATTTTTTTCTTACATAATGTAAGCCAAATATAAAAGGATTTCTTGATTAATTTTATTTTTATTTTAATGTGATTAATATTTTTACAAATAGCTTCACATGCTATATACGCCATGCGTATTAATACTTTTTTAAATGACTTTATTTTTCCTCCTGTAAAGCTTTTCTTTATGTGATTTTTTATTTGAAATACCATCTTTAGGTGTGTGTTTTTTGTCAGGCTTTGAAATTGTTCGACATCAGTTAGCAGTAACACTCGGATACTGAAAGATGGCAGACTATGGAATTTCGTAACTCAAACAATGCCAACTTTTAACTTCAGCAATCCATTTAAATTTTGATTTCAAAATATTGAAACACCTAAAAAACTACATGCGTGTACTTCATGCAAGGTTTTATCAAATAAACTAAAAATAATTGTGTGTGTGTGTGTTTTAAGTATCTTATCCATATCTTTGTAGGACTCCGTAGAAAATAGAAATTTCTTTCCATTTCTTCACAAAAGCAAACAAACAAACAAAACGTATTTTTTTTCAAAAAACAATCGAATCTTCCAAAAATCTTTTTTTTATTATTATGTTATCATTTATTTTGTTTTGAAATATATTTCCTTTTCTTTTTACGATACTCGAAAGCTTCATTTCAACCTTCGGATTTCAGGAGCCACGACGCTTATTATTAAAATCTTAAAATTCCTTGTGATAATTTAATTTTTTTTTATTTTTGTGATAAAGCAATCAGATGATTCTCAACAAAATTTAAGTTAAATTTAAAATAGGAGTAGTCTGCAGAAATATTTGCGAATTCATTTCTTGCTTCTTTGATAAGACCAAGGCGGTTCGGGCAGAAAGTTATTTTTTCAATTGCACATTCAATAGTAAGTCTTAAGAAATAATTCATAAAGGCTTTTTTTAGGTAAGTAAAGAAAATTTTAAAAATTAATTTGTCTGATTTTTTTCAACATATGATTGTTAATTTTATATGTTCGTTTTCGCTTTATTCTTAGTTAGGAGTTCTCATTCTTAAAATCGAACGTTTTCCAGATGTATATATTCTAAATCGTTATTATTTCTTTTTAAACATTTCTTAAATCTTAATATTACAAAAGTATTTGTAATTCTATTGCAAGTGAATCTTGAAAAGCAAATTTTAATTTATATAAATATGATTTTGTAAATTATTTAGATTAATTTTAAGCAATTTAATAATTAATAGTCTTCAGCCTATTATACAGTATGTTGCATTTTGAATTTGAAAAAATAATAATAAAATAAAAACAGTCGAAATAGAATTTTAAATATTTCTTCATTTATTAAACGAATAATAAATATGTCACAAGTTTGCATTTTTTGTTAAAATTTTTTTATTGCAGATATTTTTGAATTTTTGATTATATTCAATATTTGCAGAAGGCTCCAATATTTTGGAAATCAAACTTTTTTTATGTTTTTATGTATAATTTTAATATAAATATAAGTCCTTTTGCTTATGTATGTATGTGTGTGTATCCTACACTTGTGTCTAAATAATTAGACAAATATCAACCAACTTTTGAGTACTCCTAATTTAAGATAGGAAATGAGATGTTGTCAAAATCTGTCGAATGGTTTTTTTTTACAATTTTTTTTTTATCAATGATGAATAAATTATTATTATTAAAAATTTATTTCTATAAATATAACTTTGATTGAGACACAAAACATCCACTGTTTCATACAAATTATTTTGAAATATAAATAATTTTATTTGGTGAATTTCGTGTTGAGTTATGATTGTTTGAATGAAGCAACATAATGGAAAAATATCATTCTTCATAAAACCAGTTTTAAAAAAAACGAAACTAGAGTTTTCAGTGAAAGTACCTCAAGAAAAATAATTATAACTCGGGAAATATTCCGAACATTGACAACATATTGGTATCGTTGGAAAGCTAAAGAATCAGAGAACATTTGGAAGCAATAAAAAAAATATTCGATATTTTGAACAATTTTCGAAGTTTCAAGTGTGTATGTACACCTTAAATCTTTACAAAAAATTAATTCCCTGCAACGATGGACTTATCAAATTATAGTATACTATTTCATTGTTATAAGAGTAAAAGATAAACATGTTAGTCCTCGAAATCGCTTGATGTAAGAAATGGATGGAATTTCAACTCCTGAAGTTTCAGAATAAACGGAGAGTTTCGTTCATATGAATATTCTTTTAAATAAGGTATTGCTTATTTGAAGAGACATGCTGCACTTGCAATTATATTATTACGAATTTTACTAAGTGATGTATTTTGCAAATATAGATATAAAATTTGTTTGGTATGATTAAAATCTATTATTAACCATCTTACTTAGTAGTTTCGAGATACTACGATTATATAGACGCTAATAGGCTAAACAATCGAAATTTCACAATTTAATTCGGATATCTATAATTGTGTTGATCAAAAACTATAATAACATCCGTTTCACTCAGAAGTCTCGAATTTTTTCTGGAAAACCTTCCCCTTTAAAAGGAAATAGAAATATAATAAATGTTTATTCCATAATAAACAATTATTCTAAATACTAAACTATTGCTATATAGTATTTATAAATCTTTATAATATTTATAAATATATAAATATTGCTATATAGTATTTATTCATTTCTTTCGATTGAGAGAAATATGCTTCATATTTGAACATCTTTTTAAAATATGAGGAATAAAGTTTTAGCAATGGAATTATTTGCTATTTACAATAATTCTTGAGGTTATCAGTTTTTTTCTTTCTGAGTGTATATTTCTTATTTTAGGAAATATAAAAATGTAAAAAAGAATCTCGGTTCTATAATGCAAACTGTTTTCAGAAAAAATTCTTTCCTTAGTCTGATTTAAATGCTTTTTTTTTCAGAAAGTTTGTTTTTTCAGTATTATCCCAATGGATAACATCACATATGAAGAAAAGCAAGTGGTTGAAGAGGTAACCTTCCATTTAAGTTTGATATTCCATTTTATTTTAATCAATAATACTTTTAACTTGTATGTGTAAACATTTATAAATAAATATATCTCAAATTTGAAAACCAATATTTAAAATAATAAAATGAAGTAATAACGAAGTATTAATTATAGGAATAAAACGGAGAATGTTCTTTATTATAGATAAACCAAATTCAAAACAAATTTTGAAAATAAATTTGGGGTAAAGTTACATTACAGTAAGTTATTTTTCAAAAGAAACTTTCATTTAAAATTGTAACTCATAAGCAAATTCAGTTCAGTCTGTGTATAAAATTTGGACATTTATGAAAGGGTAACATTAAAATATTTTTGTTCACGCATAAAACATTATCATTTACGATAAGTTAACACCTGGAAAAACAAAGAAAATTTAAGAAAAAACAAGAAAAAAATTAGTTGCTAACCTTATTCTTAAATTAATTATTAGACTTAATTAATTGTTAATTATTATTCCCTCCATTTATGAAAAAACTAATAGCTTCACAAGGCATAATCAATATCTTTTGCTAAATTTGTAATAAATAAAATTTATTAATTTCTAATAATAATTTGTTGTCTTTGTAAGAATAATTATATTAATTGTATCAACTCTACAATTATATACAGGGTGACATTATAATATTTTGTTCATGCATAAAACATTATCCTTTACGATAAATTAACATCTGGAAAACAAAAGAAAATTAAAGAAAGGATAATACAACTTAAATTAAAATTTTAACCCGTCCAGTTACGAAAAATAATAGCTTAACAAGGCATAATAAATACTTTCGTTGCGTTTATAATAATTAAAATGTGTAAATATTTAATAATATTTTGTTGTGTCTGTAAGAATAATTTATATACATTTTATTCACAATCATAAAATAACTTTGCATTTAGATACATTTAATCAAAGGGTTAAAGTATAGCATGAAGAAATATCACATTTTATAATTTATGATTATAAAAGATCTATAATATCTTAAGAACTAACTCACTATGTGGATTCCACTCCTTGGAAAAAAAAACAATGTAGCTTCTTGTTAGATTACTTATATTAAATACCCCTCAAAGTGTACACGTTACCATCAAAGCATATAATTCAATTATTTCATAGAATTCCTAATTATTTCATGAAGTAAATAATCCCTTTTGTAGATTATCTAGTTATTTCATGAAATAACCTATTTCATTTTCAACGGAAACTTGTAAATAAACTAGAAACAATAGTTATGAATATGAAAGTGATTATGATATCTGTTTTAAGCCATATTTTAAATCATAATGCATTGTTAAGGTATTATTATAAATTCTGCCATTCTTTTGTTCAGCAATTTATTCGATGCCCAAAGGATAATACATCATAAATACTGGTTAAAAGTAACTGGAATTTATTTTTACTCCATTTTTTATGGACATTATTAAGAAATTTGCTGACTGAAAAAAAAATTCGATTCACTCTCCTTTAGGCACGGAATGTGATAAAAAAAAATTAAGTTCTGTTCCAAGAATTTCCATGCAGGTGAAAAGCGAGACGATTTTCTAAACCAATAATTCATGGTGAAATTAATTCAAAAAATGAATTTTAATTCTTCAATACACCTCTTAACAACCAACCAGTTCGCATGTCATATTTGTTTCGTTCCATTTGGGCTAAATCTCTTATGCGTTATTTCATGCTCAAATTACACACAAGAATAATTTTGAAAATCGAATAATCTTTAAAATCTGGATAATTTAATAGCTTACACTTAATACGGCTAGGTCATGTATTTTATAATTGCACGCAATGTCTTGAGGTACAGTAACTTCAGTTTCAGGTATCTAATTTAATTTATCTATACCAGGAAATAAATAGAATCTTTCTTCCTTAACTTTCAAAAATGGAAGATAATCCCATGATTAAATATATCTGATGAAATAGTGAATACTATTTCAATTATATTCTAAAAATGAAAGTATTTTTGGTATTGATGCAAAAAAAAATTTAAAAAATTAATAAATCTCTAAAAATTAGTTTAGCCTAAATTGAATTAAAAAGGCAATTTTTTAAATTTTAAAATGATGTAGAAGTCAATTTTATTAAATAATATTTTCGGAAGTTTTCATGTATAAACGCCAAAATAGTGTTTAATTTTATTTAATTAAAATTTAAAAAATCACTCCATTCAATAAATAAATCACTTCCCAGCTTCCAAAATATATCAGTGTCAAATTCAACGACTCTTAGTTGGATGGTAAAAAATGGTCAAAAGGTTAAATCAAAGAGGTATGACTGTAAGGAAATTCAAAAGACATCCAAACACGTATTCACAGAGACACAATATCCTATAATATTAGCGTAA
>JAPMOR010091680.1:79695-110833 GCA_026543865.1 Argiope aurantia | reverse complement strand
TATATATATATATATATATATAAAGGTAATGTAAGTGGCACAGAAACGCTTTTATTACATACTTTCGAATGGCAACGGTTAATATAAATAAATTATCTAACGAATACTACAGACTGTTTTATTGAACATTTTTATAGCTTACCTATTTAAAGAATTTGAAAAATATTAGAAATGCTCTGGATAGAACTCACCAAAAATTCTATTCACTCAGAGGAAAGAAGATGTACAAGAAATCAAGAAATAGGCGTCAAACAAAGGCGTTTAATTAGGCCCGAAAATAGGCTTAAAAATAGGCTTAACCATTACAAAATGAGTTATCAATGAAATGGAAACTCCATCTATTTATGGAAATCGATGACCATATATTCTAAAATCATTATCTATAAAAGAAAAATGGGTTTTGTACCATCTTAAAAAATTACATTTTTCACGACATCAATCTCGTTTCTGTACTATGTTTTTTTATTTTTATTTATTTTGAATAAACTGTTTAGTTGTAATGCGTAATTTGGAACAGTTTTTATTGCAATGAAACACTTTATTAAATAAATAAATAAAATCTATTTACTTAATTACAATTAAATTTAAACTCATATATTAAAACATCCAATTGCGTGCTTTAGCCAATGTTAAAATTAAGACTAAAAAAATGCCTTCTTACAATATTCATTCCGAAGTAGGATTTTTACTTACGTTTTTATTTCATAGTATATACTGTTTACTAATTCAATTGAATTCATGTTTTTAGATTTTATCATATAATAAGGTGAAATTCAAATTATATACATTCCACAATAATATACAGCAATCCAAAAAATTAATAATCTGGGCTAGCAAACTGGTCACCACGAGTACTTAATAAAGTGAAAATATTATCCTATATTTTATAATAAATTAAATTTATATTTTTATAAGATCATTTATTTGGCAACTAGGAAAACGAAGTTTTTAAATAGATTTGCTTGCGATCCCCTCTCAGCCTAGCTGCTCTAGGCCGATGTCTTGTTAGAAACCCACCACTGCTAGTTCTGTCCTCCCCAACTTCCAAAACTAGATATTTTTTTTATTGATTTGTAATTATATTTGCTTATATATAACGAATGTGATGACAAAATGATTTAACAAAGCATTTACAAGCAAACAAACATTGTTTACAAAGTTTACAGCGTTTGGAAACATTGTTACAGTGTTTACAAAGCAAAGCAAGCAATCATTTTTACTCACTTTCAGTATCTCACCTAAAAAATTGAATTTAAATTTGAATAATTTTACGCAAAAAAAAAGAAAAAAAATCAATTTTTTTTTATACAACCCAAATATTCTAATATAAGGCCCACCAAACTGTGGAACAATTGATCTCTATTAATCTATGAACGAAGTGAAAAAAATCATAAACTTAGTGAAAAAGAAAATCAACATTTTATTTTAAATTCATGAAAATTCACCATTTTAATTTGAATAAGAAAGAATATTTTATTCTTATAAATCAAATGAAAATTTCGAGGCTTCGGGCTCTTGAAAGCTGTGAAGTCCTTAGGAAATTGCGTATTGTTTAATCTGGCCCTCATAGGCATTTATTATTATATTTACAGGAAATTATTGATTTTAAACCTAATTTTTAAAAAAAGTAGGCAAATTTGGAATATTTTAATTTGGAAATTTAAAATATATCCAAATGCACTGAAGATTGATTAAATATATTATACCAAAATTTTCCTAATAACAAACGGCAAATATTAAATCAATACTGTATGTTAATCGTGCATAAAAGCTATGTAATTTACAATTTCTGCTCAACACGATGATAGTATTACAGTATATGTCCGATTAACAGGTAATTTTTAAAAAATTAGCACGAAAGAGACATATTTCAATCTAATTTTGGAGCTTTTTCACGTACCTTTTATTTAATGAGCATTTGCCTACAGTTTTTATAGATTTTAAAAAAAAACTGATATTCTGTCTCAAAATTCAGTTGAAATGTTTGTTACAGAAAAAACAGTTTTAAACATGATGGAAGATTGTATATGACTATGTTTATTGATTGATTTAGAAACATGTTTTGAAACTCGATTAGATTTTTCTAAAATGAATCTGAGAAGAAACATGTTTTCTGCCTTTCCGATCAAACAAAATGTAAAGATTAAACAAAATACAACAATAAAATCTGACTGGGTAGTTTTGAACTGAAAGTAGGGACTGGGTACACATTGTGATTACCTTCCCCCTCGAATTTCACATTTGTTTAAGTATTCACCAAAAGGCGATAAAGCCATTCAATTGATAACAGCATCTCAACCGCCAACTCTCCGCCAATGGTTGAAGACTTACAGATTCGTCGCCATGACGGAAAGCGTGCGCGCTTAACCTCTAAATATTTTTTTCAAGAGGGAGGGGGAGACGTGCTGGTTTGGGCAATTCATAAGAATCTAAGGGGGTGGGGAACATGCACCCTCACGCACGCTTTGTCAGTGTACTTTAATATCACCGGGGTGGGAAAAGGCAAACGGTGTTTCGTTCTGCCAGAAGGGATTTTTGTATCGTCTGAAAGTAACAATACTTAAAGTTAAATAATCGACAAGATATTAATAATGGAAAAATATTTCCTAACAATTTCTGGGATGCTGTCGTGTGTGAAATGTTTTCTTTTCTACTTGTCCCTTTGAAAAATAAATACTTTTTCATAATCTTTAAGGCTTTTTATTGCTAAAATCCTTCTTTTGTAAACATTCAGGAGCTAGTTGAGTACTTAGCTCTGGAATTGAAAGGGGGGGGGGTTATGGAGAAATTCAGAATTTCCCAAGTAATATTGAGCTGGTTGATGCTTATTTAGCCTTCAGGGTTCAAACCTGCTTTCGTTTCTGACAGAAATTTAGAACTTAGAACTGTTTTCTAACTAGAAGTTAAAAATGGCAAGAGTCATTCTTCCTCCTATTCCCGGAAAAAATGGGGGAAGAAGATTCGGCTCCGAACAAACGAAAGTCAATGTACGTTGAAAACGTAACTTTTTACTTTATAGATAATCTTCATATCACTCTTTGTCCACGTTAAATTTTTAAAACTGAATTTCAGGAAAAAACTGAATTTCCTTTGCTATTGGAAATTATGCATAAGAATAAATGAAAATGCAGAATAATTCTGTAACAAGAATTGTACAATATTCGAATGAATAAATTGAGAAAAAAAAAAGAATGAAACGAAAGCGAACATTTTCTATACACCTGGTCCTCATATAACCGAAATTGCACATTTTAATTAAATACTAGCTAATTGTCAAATTAATTAATATATTTTTGATTGATTTCGATAAAGAAACAAAAAATTTTGATTGTAAAAAAATGTTTTTCTTAATTCGAATTTGACCTATCTTCAAAATTTTTCCATACGATTACATTGTGCCTTTATTTGAATTGAATTTATGCATATTTTAAGCATTTTGACCTATGGAGGTCGAGAAAGCAAAATTCACCCGGATTTTATCGAATATGTACTTTTTAGAGTTATTATTTCAATGGTGGAAAAAAAAACTTTAAACTAGCTGGATAGTAAAAAAAATGGGATATCTATATTTGTATATTAAACAAATTCCAATCTTTTTAGACAAAAAAAAAAAAAAAAGAGGCGGGAAAACGATGTATGTAATTTTGATATATATGTTATCCTAATGTCATCGAATTTTCTGTATTTATAAAAATAATTCTAATTAAATAAAAAGGGTGTAATACCAGGAAAATAGGAAATAGAACATGAATATGTGAATATTTAAATACTTTCAGCTTAAAGTAAAAAGTAAATGAATAAATAGAATGAGAACAACCCGAACACTTATTTTAAATGTTATCTCGTCTTGATACCTTCAAATCTGCACTAATCACAAATATCATTCTACTTGAAATAAAAAGACGATATAACTCGAGAGAATAAAAAATATATATCCTCATCTTTGCTTATTACTAGCCACCTTTGGTGTCCAGTTGGTTCGATAGGATTAATGCGTCTCTAAAGTTTTCAATTAAATATTTTATGTAATTATTTAATTTATTACAAATTTTTAGTCTCTCAACAACTTCTTTAACAAAATATTTTCAAGTTCTGAAGTTTGACATTCATATCACTAATACTACGGTAGAAGCCTTACAATATTCTGTTCATTGTACTATATATATATCACTAAATTTCTATCAGTTATTGTAAAATTTGAACTTGAAATTGAAAAGGAAATTTTAAAAACTTCAATCGATTCAAAAATTTTTTTCCACCAAAACCAAACAGGATTTTTTTTTAAAAAAATTAGATTACAGAAAATAGAATTGCTCAGCTTTGAAGTCTTATAAGTACCACAGAATACTTTTTATAATTTTTAAATCATTTCAAAGAATATTCAATAAAAAAATTCTCTGATTCACTTTAAAATTCAATTTTCAGTTTCACTTTCAAAAAGATTTAAAAATGCAGTAAATATTTCAATTTGCTTCGGTCAATAATTGTACTTCTGAAATCAATTATGAAGATTAAATTTTATAGTCCTTCGATCCTACGAATCATATTCATTAAAAACATCTTAATAATCTAACGTTTCAATCTTCTGTGATTAACTCTAACCGAGTTATAAGCTGTGAATATCATTATTTTAGGACAATCAACAATTTCACTATTTTATGCCAATCGGTCTTGGGGAAACTCCAAGCGTTGATTAACATATTTTTTTTTCAAGGCTGTGGATAGAGAACTATAACATTGCCCATTTTTATATAATAGTGATATTTTAATTTTCATAAGATTTAGCCGCAAAAGAGTGAAACTTTTTAAAATTAGAATAATAATGTCTAGAGAACATTTTATTAAATATGACTCATAAAACAGATAGTCTTTATAAAATTTTCAGATTCGTAATTCAGCAAGACATTCATTGATTCAAAATTAATGAAATATAATTATTTACTTCATTTAGACCATTGTTTTATTATATGTATATGTCTAATCCGGCAAACTATATTCTATATTCTGGATTAAACAGCTGGTCGTCTGAAGTGACTAGTTAGAAGTAACGATAAAGATGATTTGCATTGAAATTCTACAGGCCAGACCGTTTGACCTATAGCAGCCAAACTTGACACATAGTACATAATTTGGAGAGAAACGAAGCGATATTTCAAAATTTTTAATTAGAATCTTAATTAATTAAAAATTAAGCGAAAAT
The DNA here is from genome assembly GCA_026543865.1 of Argiope aurantia. Taxonomy (NCBI): domain Eukaryota; kingdom Metazoa; phylum Arthropoda; class Arachnida; order Araneae; family Araneidae; genus Argiope; species Argiope aurantia. Next base: position 105,633 of record JAPMOR010091680.1, on the reverse strand, counting down.
GTGGCTTTTTTAGGCTATAATTTCCGAAAATATTACAGCTCAAAAATGATTTTCACATCATCTTAAAACTCCTAAAATTATCTTTTCGGTGATGTAAATGTTTAACCTAGAAATTAAATTTCTTGGTATAAAGGATTTTTTAAAAAATATTTTAGCCATATTTTTCAACAATTTATTTCACACAACATAAAAATAAAATTTAATCTGCACAAGCACATTTTGCGAGAATAGGAAAAAAATAGTTTTCATCAAGGTATTGCTATCAAGGTAGCGAAAGTTTGCATTAAAAAAAATAAGTTAACTCTTACTGCAAATTAAACCTAGAAACTTGTAATTTTCAGCACGTGCTTGTATGAAATGAAATAAATATGAAATGTGGCATTTTCTAAAAAAAATAAAGGCAAGAAAAATTTTCTGGCAGTTTTCAAAATATCAATATAATTAAATCGATAATTCAGTTTTGTTTAAGGCAAACATAGTTTGATATATACAAGATGTCTACACTCATCAATGTCTAGCAACTAATTTCTAAAATTTTAGTAGCAGGCATATACTTCTAATTAAACAATAACCTTAGTCAAGTAAATATTATATTTTATTCATTTTGAATTAATAAATATTTTGATGAATTATGAATTTTAATTTCTTATGCAGATCCTCTGTCCTGGGAGTCACATTTAATAAAATATTCCTGATACATTATAACTTATTGAGTCATGAAAATTTTTATATCTCTATTCTATAACCCTCTCCCCCCCCCCCTCCCCGAGAGATGTTAAAGCTCTTTATCGACCGTTTTGAAGAAAAAATGTTAATCAGTGCTTCGAGTTTCCCCAAAACTGATTGTCCTAAAATAATGATATTCAGAGCTTATAACTCGGTTAGACTTGATCAGAGAAGATTGAAACATCAGAAACATTGATTAAACATTGAAACATTGATTATTTCACTGAATATGATTCTTAGGATTGAAGGACTATAAAATTTTAACTTCTTAATAGTTTTCAGAAGTGCAATTATTGAACGATAAATGTACTTCATTGCAAATTGAAATTGTATTCATTGCAAAATGAAATATTATTTGCTAAATTTACATATTTTTGAAAGTAAAACTGAAAATTGAAATTTAAAGTGAATCAGATAATTTTTTTAAATTGGATATTCTTTGAATTGCTGCGTAAATTATAAACAAAATATTCTGTGGTACTCATAACACTTCAAAGCTGAGCAATTCTATTTTCTGCACTCTAAATTTTTTTTAAAAAAATCGAAAACATGTTTGGTTTTAGCAAAAAATAATTTTGAGTTAATTGAAATTTTATGATTTCCACTTCAATTTCAAGTTCATATTTTATGGGGATTGACAGTAGTTTAGAGAGATACATAGTACAATCAACACAATATTGTAATAAAAGTATAATGGTATGAGTTATATGATAAATGTATGATGGTACGAGTATATGACTGTCAATATTTGAAACTTAAAAGTATTTTGCTAAAGAATCTGTTGAGAGACTAAGCTATATAAAATATTTAAATGAAAATTTTGGTGAGATATTAATCTTGTAGAACCAGCTGGTCGTCAAAGGAGCTAGCTTTAAATCGTTTCAGGCTGTTTATAGATAGATAAATAGATAGAAAGCGATTCACATATTTTTTGCGGAACCTTGCTGTGATTCCATTCAATTTACACAATTTGCAAATATCAAAAATATAGAGCATTAAATGATACATGAATATATGTATACTTAAAAAATATCATTCTGTTTGAATTTATAGATCGAGAGAAAACTGAGCCATTGTGTTTGAGTGGATCTTTCACTGATGTCATAGAAATTACTCTATTTCAGAAATAACATACTAAAAAAAATATTGAAAATATGTATTGAGAAATGAATTTATATATTTTAAATATTTTTCATCTATATGAATGAACAGACTGAAAGAAAACATTATCCTTGTTTTGGGGTCCATCTTGTTGTAAAGTCAAAGACAGCGCGGCTCTACGCTTGATTGGAGCCGTCGACAGCTTAAGCCTTATGAGCGCCTATATGTATTTTGGATATTAGGGGGAAAATGGCTTGAGGAACATTTGAAACGAAGTTGTAGTGATATAAAGATTATAAGGAAAAAAATTAAGATTAAAATTTTTTAAGCGTGTTTAATTGTCTATTGATAAAAGCTACACTCAAACGCAATTATTTAAGAATTATACATATAATTTAGATTATAAAAAAGTAATACAGCAAGCGAAACGTGATAATATACTAAGAACACGTCAAATATATTGCTTAACATTATTATCTTACAATTAGAAACACATTCATTTATATATGCAATAAGACAAATATTTGAGTAATATATGGTTAAAGAGAGATATGCAGAAATGTAAATAATATTTCATTTTCTCTATTTATGAATATTAAATAATATTAACACCTTAAATCTCTTTTCGCTTAAATTATTGTCAATCCTGCTAATAATGCATAATGCACACACACACATATAATAAACAAAGAAACTGAAGCAATTTTTAACCAAAGAATGTCAGCAATTGGTAGGAATTAAATTATAGAAATTGAACTTTTCGGGTACATTGATACATAAGTAAATCTGTATCTAATTTTTGCAAAATACCATTTTCAGAAGAAAGATTGCAAAATCTTAAACATTATTTTCAGTTATGAAAATTCTCTCTCTGCTCTAACTACCGAGACTGAATATCTTAATAATAAGCATAAAGAATATAAAAGCTAGAGAAAAGAGTGAGCTAAATTATTGACAATAATATAAGTTTGAGTTTCAATCTGCAACGCTACATTTCCTCCAAAATGTTATGCAGTAGTTCCATAGTTTTTTTTTTCTAATGGCACTTGTCATAGACAAGCCCATTGACATTAAGAAGTCATTTGTGGCTTTAAGCCATGGGTACGACTTAGCTACACATACGCCACAACCCTTTTCACGGGGCGGACTTTATTCGTCCATTTCATTCACTCACCGACAGATCGTAATTTAGACCTGAATCAGAGAACGATCACCCCGATCCAGTACCCCCAGTGTTATTACTTTCGTCATGGAGGACTTTGTGACCACGACATATTTATACGCGCGCCAGTCACCAATCACGCGGGGAGTCTTCGAGCGGCGGGGTTCGAACTCGCAAACCAAGGGACACGAATCCAATGCCCTACCAATCAGGCTACCCTGGCCTAGTTCCACAGAATTTATATGCTTTGATTTTTGATAGTTAATGCTTCTGCCTTTTGACGTAAATTGAGCTGATCTTATTTAAGCTCATTAAATACACACACATTATTTAATGAAATCAAATATATTACACACACACATATGCGTGTATATAACATACATGTACATAACATACACGTATATATAACATAATTTTGCTGATGCATGGCCGGAAAGAAAACACTTTTGGAATAAACTTCACTCTATGTTAACACGAGAGGGCATAATTTGTACACTGGAAGAAGTAATCAGTGTTATTACTCTGATTACTTCTTCCAGTGTACAAATTAATCATACGCGTCTGTTTGCATTGCGACACAAGGGCAAAAGTGAGAGAAGTTTTTCTCTTAGACATTTTACCAAGAGATTCTTTTAGGGATTTCTTTGCCACATGATGATTTAGGAAACAGAATCTTAAGGGCCGAAAGAATGCTGTAGGTGTAAAGGATTTTTATCCCATCTCTCGTAGTATGAGAAGTCTAAATTCAAGAATTTTTTTAGAACACGTGTTTGAATGAATTAAGTAAAAAAAGTGAGATTTGGATCAGGGGAAGAAAAACATTTTAGGTGAAGGTAACATGGACTAATTTAAGATGAAATATAGGAAATTAATCAGGTTTTAAATTGGCTTAAGAAGACTAATAGTAGCAGGAGATATTACGTATTATTTAAATTTTCATTATAAGATTCAGAAAACATTTATATTTATTTAAATTTTCAGAAATTTGCGGAAAAATATTGCTAATAACATTTGTTTACTATATTTTATATCATATAACCATCATTAATATAAAATTAAATTCTTGAATTTTTTTTCGAACAAATGTGTTCTGACTTTTTGTGGTGTTATCAATTTTTTTCCCGGCTATTTCATAGCAGTCTTCAAAAATCTCTCCTAAATGAAATTTAAACGGGTTATATCATTTATAAGGTCCTACCAACTTTTATCTTTTTAATATTAAAATTCAAAACGACAAATATTGCTTTAATAATTATAATTTTAACAATCCATAATAAATGCAAAATGGGGAATAAACAATTTGTCGACCGCGTCTACGCTCATATACGCATAGATGCGGTTTTATATCTTTAGAAACGTTCGAACAAGACAAGAATATTCTTATTCGAAACAGACTGCTTGCTTACTTATAATTGGAGTCAAAATTTGCGTAAGGGGGAAAATAAATAAATAAATAAATAAAGCAAAGAATGATTTTTTTTTCTTTCAGAACGCTTATTTCGCAGAACGAGTGGCGAGGAGAACCATGACGCCACAAGCTGGATTGGCTTGTATCAGTCTGTATAGAGTTCATGCTTGAAGACAACTCTTATATCTATATGGAAGAAATTTTGGTTGGATAGCGTTACAGAACACGATTCCGAGGAGTTTAAGCAAGTACCTGTGGATCCTTAATCGACGAAATTTTATCACTAGCCAAGATTATAGGGCTAGAGGTGCACAGCAATGACATCGATGAGCTGGTGGAAGAAAATAGCCAGAACTACTGAAGAGCTTATCGAGCGAGCTGCTTCCTATGTCACAGCGAAAGAGCTTCGGAGGAGATTTGGTCAGGAGAGGAAGAGATAATAGATGCAACAGAAATAAGGGTGATACCGAGATAATGGGAAATTATTGTATCGTATGTTCAGAAGCCCTCCCTGATAACTATGCATTCTACAAATTCATTTACCAATAATGCTGTGTCTCATTTTCGTCAAATTTTGAAGCGTAGTCAAAGATAAATGCATTTATTTTTGTTAAAAAAAATGCATTATAAATAATAAATTTTATTATTACAAATGCGTTAGTATGTTTGCGGAATGGCGCGCATTGTTCTATTTTATATGCATTTCAATGGAAAAAACTGTTTCGCCTTACAAGTAAACTTTGAAAACGAATTCGTGTTCGTTAAGTGGGGCTTCATTCTATTAGAATTTCATTAACAAAATAGACGTGAATAGAAACAACATGTTTTGGATACAAATCTGAAAAAATGAGAACAGCTAATAAATAATAGAAATTTGGTAATTTTATTTATACACAAATAGCAGATAGAATTAATCTTATAATATGTTTATAATATAGAACACCGAGAAATTACGTTATAAGAATCCAGAACAATATTTTACAACATTAAACCCAACAGTGATATATATATATATATATATATATATACTGTTTTAATAACAAATTTTATTGTTAATAAATAAAAGTGTGATATGGTTTGAGATTAGAAGAATTGAAAAAGGAGCTGAATATATTTGATTAATCATTTTTCAACATATTTAGGTTAATGGAATGTCTGAAAACGAAACAATTTTTTTGAAAATATCACAATGTGATGTCAACTGTTTTCATCTATTATGAATTTCTTTATACTAAAATGAAATTGACAAAATTATTTTAGATTATGAAATGGGAAGATAAATATATGCGTTTTGAACAATTTGAACCCTATTTGGATGAATATTTTGTCAAAAAACGTAATCCTTATTTAAGGGGCTATCTCGCCGAGAGTTCACAAAAACTGCAACATGCACAAATATCCTTTTAACTCAACAACAAAGACATATTTGCTCGCGAATCTGAAATAGCAAATGAATGTATGCAGATTAAACAATTTTCAGCATTTTGAAGTGAATTTTCAGCCCTTTCACATTATATTACTTTCAAAATATATATTTTCATTAAAAATTTTTAAAACTATATAATGGAAATGTATGAATTTTAAAGTATATAAATATTTCAAAATTTTTAAATTTAAACAAAAATGCTATTGATAGCGAGAACAAGAAGAAAAACAAATCTATCATTGAATCGCAAGTTATAAGACCGATTTAGCTGAAATTTGTTAAACATATATAATTTTACCTCCCATATCATTCTATAAAGGTGCTTTAATATTTTCTTTACGGTGGAATTTTTTTTTTAAAAAAAGGACTATTTTGATAAGAACACGGTCTAAAAATATGCCATTTTCTATCTTTGAATCTATAGGAGAAAATGGGCAGAAACTTCACATACAAGGTGCCTCTGATCTCATGGGCCGAACGTTAAGGGAAGGTAAAACGCAGAGAAGGGAGCATTTTTTTAGAAAGCAATGCGGGATCGGAAATGAATATTGTAGGTAGGAAAAACAAGAAATGCTTAGAAAAAAAACTTTATTTATTTAATATTTTTATAGCAGACGATATACAAGTTTAATGACGCAGCTTAAAAAAGAAGATGAATTCTTTACTTTTTCCTATATGTAATGTGGGAAGTTCTGACAGATCCCGTATCCTGTATGGCGCCATACTGGCCATTAATCACGTGATTAATCACGTGAGACTTTCCCGCCATTATTGGCAGACGAGAGTTGGGCTCATGTATCTTTATGTGTTTTGCCCTTTAATTATAATAAATATATTTTCATATTATTGCTGGTCGTTGCCTTTCCCCACATTTTTGGGGCCTCGGCCTTTCTCGTGAATACCCCTAACAGATCCCGCCAAATTGTTGAAAAAGTTGTGGACTTTAGTACAATTTAAGACGCTAAATTGATGCAAAAATGTTGAAAAGCTGTGGACGTTAGTACAATTTAAGACGCTAAATTGATGCTAAAAATTTTGATAAGAGTGGATTTTAACCGTGGATGATTTACTGGACTGATGAATGGACGTTAGTGCATGTTTTTCATGGATATGATTCAAGTGAAAACTTTTAAGATTCAATTACTTCGTGTTATTGTGCAACTGTGCTGAGATATACTGGCCGCTTTAAAAAAGGAACAGCATTCCGTTCGACACTACTAAATTAAAGAAGAAATTGAATTATTTGGAAGTGTGTGAATCATTTAAAAGTGAATAGTTTGACTGCTGCCAACCAGGTAGGCGCAGTTTTTTTCCCCACATTTTCACCTCTAAATAAATGCAATTCTTGATAAGTTTGTAATTTATAGTACGTTACTTTATTTCATTCTCCCTTTAAATTTTAATCCTGATTTAATGTGTACTAGTTCTGTTGAAATTCATTAAAATGTCTTTAAAACTAGGTGATATTCAATTAATCGCCAACTCCCTTAAATATGCAAAAACTAATTCAGTAAAATTGCTTAACTCTGTGTTAGGTTACAGTAATTTTGACCATTCTTCTCAAAAAGAATGAGAAATTTTGAAATATTTGAAAATTTAGATATAGAGAAGCATAAGCAAGAATTGTTGAATAATTTTTCTTTATCTGACTTAATCTCCGTTTCTAATTTATTACACTTAGAAGTAACTGAGACCGACAAAGATGATTTGTGTGAAAATATATTTAAAGCCCTTACAAATTTAAATGAGTTTCAGAACTCGCTCGATACTAGTTTTTTATCGGAAACAGAAGAAAAATATTTCTCAAATCGGAAGTTCATCTACTAGTAAGACGAGTAATAATTCTTCCTTACCCATCCCCTAACTTCAGACGAAACATACATAAATGAGTCAGGCATTAATTACTGGCGCCAAAAGAGAATCACTCGAAAGTGATCCCTCGATAACCAAACGATGAATGAAATAAACCTTCAGTTTTGTCTTTTATTACGAGATCTCTGTGGTAGTTGTAGAAACTTCACAGGCCATGATTCCTATTCGATTAAAAGAATTTTTTGCGATCTTCAAAAGAATTTTTCACTTTTTCCTTCTTTAAGCGAACAATAAGAATTAATCTTTGCAAAGAGGTTAGTTTCCGGCGCAGCTAAATCTTTTTTATTCTCTCAAAGAAATCTAAATTCCTATTATGCTTTTAAAAGTGCATTAATTAATGAATTTTCCGATAAAGTAACTTCTATTGAAATACATAAACAACTAGAAAGACATAAAATGCGCTGAAATGAAACTTTTATGCAGTATTTTATTGCCATGCGTGAAATTGCGAATCAATCTGAAACCCTTATTGATGAATGTTCTGTTATTCAATATACAATAAATGGAATACAGGGTTCCCCTTCTGATAAAATTATTCTTTACGGTGCAAAATGTTATTCTGGGTTTAAAGAAAAATTACGAATTTTCGAAACTGTCATAAGTGCAATGAATGCAAATAATTCAAAGATGTATTCTAGACTTGCTAATGACGGCCAAAGACGTGGTACAATACATAAAATCCCTGTCCAACAAAGAGAATCAAAATCGAATCTTAGTAATCCGACTAAGATGCGTTGTTTTAACTGTAACGATTTTGGACATATCTCAAAGTCTTGCCCTAATCGCAATCGTGGTCCTAAATGTCTTTCTTGTAATCTTTTCGGACATAAATCTTCCGATTGTCACCGAACTACTCGGAATGACAGTTCTACCCCACATGATAATGTCAACACTTTACATTTATTGCGTTCTCCGTCGAATATGCATAAAGAGGTTGTTATTCTTAATAATACACTTTCCGGATTAGTCGATACTGGTAGTTTTTCGACACTTCTCAAACATTCTGCATGGATTAAACTAGGATCGCCGCCGTTGACGAATAACAAGATAACACTAACTGGATTCGGTTTTTCCCAAACTAAAATAATAGGTTCCTTTGAATCTCAAATTATTATTGATAAACAAAGTTTTCCTGTTTTTATTTCTGTGGTACCTAATAATTGTACTACTTATGATCTAATAATAGGTTGTGACGTAATAAATCAGGCAAATTTGACAATTAAACCTGACGGTGTTGTATTTTCCAAAATTTCTAAATCTGATGATCCTGTTGAAACTGACAGTTTTATAATGGCTATTTCTGCCGATACTCCCACGTTTGATATAGGTTCGAATATTTCTAAACAAACTCGCAGTGAGGTTGAACATATTTTGTTAGCCTATAAACCTAACAAAACTAAAACCGCGAACATCGAATTTTATATAACGCTTACTGACGATGAGCCAATTTTCCACACTCCTCGACGTTTACCCCTTGCCGAGCGTGATATAGTAAATGCGTAGATAGACGAGTGGTTAAAAAATGGAATTATAGAACCCTGTTCTTCACCCTATGCTAGTCAAGTTGTCGCAGTTCATAAGAAAGATGGAAAACATAGTCTGTATAGATTATAGAAAATTAAATCTTGAATTAGTTAAAGACCATTATCCACTACCATTAATTGATGACATTTTAGATCGTCTTAAAAATGCTAAAATTTTCAGTACTCTCGATTTGCGTAACGAATTTTTTCATGTGCCGGTAAAAGAAAAAAGTCGTTGTTACACCAGTTTCGTCACAAATACAGGTCAATTTCAGTTCCGTTATATACCATTGGGTTTAAGTTCATACCTTCCTGTCTTTATGCGACACATAAATGCCGTTTTTAGTGATGTTATTGCAAAAGGCATTGTCCTCCCATATATTGATGACATCGTCATTCCCGCAAATAATGAATCTGAAGCTCTCGAACGCCTTATCACTGTTCTAAAAGTAGTTCGCGATTATGGACTAGATATAAACTTTAAAAAATGTCAATTTTTGTATAGTTAGATTGAATTTTTGGGTCACGTAGTAGAACACGGCAAATTGTTTCCTTCACCATCCAAAACTAAAACCGTTCTTAATTATCTTGAGTTAAAAAATGCAAAAGACGTACAACGTTTTCGAGGTCTTACGGCATACTTTAGAAAATTTATACCCTCATACTCTACTATAGCAAAACCTCTTAGTGATCTTCTTCGTAAGGACAGCCCCTTTCTATTTCAAGCTCAGCAAAAAACTGCGTTTTTACGCTTAAAACAATTATTTTCTGAAAAACCCGTTTTAACTAATTTTAATCAAGGCAGTCCCATTGAAATTCACACAGACGAGGTCAATTGATGGGTTGGGGGCAGTCCTACTACAAAAATCCAAAGATAACAAATTCCATCCAGTGTATTATATGTCCAAGAAAACGTCTGACAACGAAAGAAAATACACCAGTTATGAACTGGTGGTACTTGTCATTGTAGAAGCTCTTAAAAAATTCCGAATTTAAATCCTCGGATCACACTTTAAAATTATCACTGACTGTAATGCATTCGTCAAAACATTGAACAAAAAAGAAATGAATTCCTGCATTTCGCGATGGGCATTACATCTTCAGGATTTTGACTACGAAATAGAGCATCGAATCGGTTCAAGGATGACTCGTGTCGACGCTCTTAGTCGAAGCCCATGCTGCATGATCATTCAAAACTGTGTCAATCTTCAAATTTTCAAAGCTCAACAGACAGATGAGCATATTACAGCTAACTATAAAAGCATTACTTCAAAGTGCACCCTACGAGAACTACATAGTCAAAAACAACATTTTATATAAGAACATAGAAGGCATCGATTTACTTGTCGTACCTGATGATATGCAGGCCAACCTCATTAAATCATGTCATGAACGAGGCCATTTTGCAGTAAAACGCACGCAGGAAGTGTTAAACAAAGAATTCTTTATTCCGAACTTGAAAGAGAAAATTGAACGATGTATACGCAACTGTGTAACATGCATTCTAAATAACAGAAAACGTGGCAAATTAGATGGCACTTTGCATCCACTTGACAAAGACGATACTCCCTTTCATATATACCATATTGATCATTTGGGTCATCTCCCCAGCACTTCTAAGAAATATAAGCATATTCTGGCAATCATCGATTCCTTTACGATGTTTGTGTGGCTTTACCCGACTAAGTCCACCGACACCGCTGAAGTTCTCAATAAGCTCGTATGCCAAAGATGAGTTTGCGGCAATCCTTCAAGGATTATTACGGACAGAGGTACCGCTTTCACATCTACGTCATTCAAAGAATATTGTGAGCATCAGCATATCACCTATATTGCTATTACAGCTGGACTTCCTAGATCAAACGGTCAAGTAGAAAGACTTAATTCTACTATCATAGCTGTACTCTCCAAGCTATCCATAGAAAACCCTGAAAAATGGTATAGCCATGTTGCTGCCATTCAGCAAATTATTAATTCTACATTTCGACGAAGTATCAATTCTACTCCATTCGAAATTCTGTTTGGAACTAAAATAAAATCTGAGCATGATATAAAAATCCTCGAAATCGTTAACGAAGAGATCCAATCTGCATTTCTCCAGCAGCGTGACGAACTCCATAAAGATGCAAAACAACAAATCCTCAAAATCCAAGAAGAAAATCGCCGTACCTACAATCTGCGTAGGAAACATGCTCAAAAATTCCAATTGAATGATCTCGTCGCAATCAAGCGCACTCAATTTGGACCTGGTCTCAATTGTAGTTTTGTGCCAAATTTCTGTGTGAATCGATTGGGAGAAACGCATCTAAAACAGAAATTCAATTTTCGAGTATTATTAACCGCATGTCAGGGATTAATCGCCTAATAACTCGTCAAGGATTACCCGATAGATTCAGTAAAAATGCTATTTTCACAACAAAGGTTAATATTTCGTAGCTATTGCATGCCAATGCCCTGTAAGGCGTTCTTTGTCATGACAAGTTTATTAGAGAGTATACGAAAAAGGTTTTAGGGAGATCATTTCCGCTGGTTGAGAAAAAAAAAATTCTTAAATAAATATGAAGGTATATTTAGCTTGCATTATCAAATTGTTTGCAAAACAATTAAGTTTGAAGGACATTATTTCCTGAGTTTCAAACCTTTCTTTGCTGTTAGTGAATATTTTTGCGTGATGGAGCAATTTGCGTTCGTTGAGAAAGCAGACATGCATTTTATATACCGGTTCGGAAATTCTAAATAAATCAGTGGAAACAGTAATCTAGTCACTTGTTAAACGATATCATGTCTGTATCGATTTTGGGGGTGTATGTTCGAGTACTTACGGTAATATTATGTAAATAAGAAACTTTCGTTTCGTTTTTTTAAGCATTTCATATTTTTTCCGCTACATTTTTCATTTACGATCCCATATTACTGTAAAAAAATGCTTCTTTATATGTATTGTTACAAGCTTGTAAAGTTGCTTCCCAGCACGGTTAGTTCTATCACCAGAAAGACTGATTTACAATCATCTGTATAGTGATCCCAGAGTTTTGACGACAAACTTAGCGACCATTTGGCAACTTGGCGACGAATTTGGCTACAAAATAGATAATGCCGGAAACTTCAAGAATTTCCGTCCATTAGGAACCGAGATATGTCTGATTGGCCTAGAAGATTCTCGGCCCGCCTCCCGGGAATTATAAAAGGACGGCAGTCTCAAGTTGCAAGCTATTCTGGCTTTAGACGCCCACCGATTAGGTGCGAGGGATTTAATTTGAAGATACTGGTGAATTTTTTCGCTCTTCTTGCCGCTGCCGAACTTTTTTTTTTAGAACTTTGTGGAACGGCATGTCTGGAAATGAGAGTACCAAACGGATCTGTGTCGAAGAAACGACAACGGCTATTGAAAATATGCAGATAGCTTCTTTACCGACCTGTCAAAGAAGACATGAAATAGAAAAGAAAATTGTTTTCTTCGCACACAAGACGAATGAGCATCTTACAGGGTTGCAATCTCTGCAAGGAAAAGATCTCAACTCACCGGAAAGGGAATGGGCCCAGCACGCCTACAATGAATCCAAGAAAATACTGGAGCACTTCCAGGGTGAGTTGGTTTTAATTCCTGCGTGCGTGACACCGGAGTTGTGTAGCCCTGTAGCTGAAACCCAAGATACAAATCCTAGAAACAGTGAGGACGACCCCGAATTCATAATGGTGCATAAGAGAAAAGCGACTAGAAACACCTTTAAGGTGACCCAGGCCGAGGTAATAACAACCAAAAATAGATTTGCTAATCTTGAAACTGATAATAGTCTAATTAAACCTGAACTAAATAACACCCAAGAACCCATAAACAGGATCCCACCTTTAATGCTCAAATTTACACCCGACTACGATAAGGTACTCAGAAAAATATATGATAAGTTCGGAATCACAAACAACAAACTAGGAAATGGTTACATTAAAATATACCCGCAAGATAACAAAACTTACCAACAATTCCATGAATTCTGCAAAATCGAGGGGTTCGAGCATTATGTGATTAGACCTAAAAACCTCCAGGCCCGTAAAAGTTGTAGTCAGAGCACTCTCCATTAACACCTTCCCTGAAACAATTCAAAAATATCTTAGCGTACAAGGATTCTCTGTTGAAAAAGTATGTCAAATGAAACAGCAGTAAACGAGAAGAGATCTTCCCTTGTTTCTGGTAGAGTTGCAGAGAACGGCAGAAGTACAAAATATTTATAAGATAGAACATATTAATTAGCTCAAAGTTGTGATAGAGGAATATAGGGGCAGGAATGTAGTTTCCCAATGTTTCAACTGCAATCATTTTGGCCATAGGGCAGAGAACTGTAATATGAAGTCTAGATGCCTAAAATGCGGCGAAGGACACAAAACATCGGAGTGCCACCAAAAAGAAAAAATAGAATAACCACTATGCATCAACTGCAAAAAATATGGGCATACTGCCGCATACCGAGGCTGCGAAGAATTCCCCAAAATTAATAGACCGCAACAGAGAGAATTCAACCCAAATCAAAGCAAAATTAGGCAGGGAACCTCTTTCGCGCAACTATTTAACTGTAATAGCTCCCCACAGATGGCGCCACAGGCAAGGCTTGATGAGAATGTAAACAAACCTAGCCAAACAAACACTGATTTATTAAAGGGCATAGACCTCTCAGAAATATTAAATATTATCATGCAGATTAAAAAAATTCCTGGAAGAATTCCCAAGAATCATATTTAAACAAATGTCAACAATCAATAATCTACCAGACAAATGTGGTCTACTACTTAACGAAATAGCGCGCAATGCTCAAACCCCCACTGATTAATGTTCAGAGCCAATAATCTTAAAATCGTTTATTGGAACGCAAATGGGATTAGGCACAAGATCCATGAGCTGAGACTGTAAATAAGCATAAGCCCCACGCTATACTCATTCAGGAAACCCACCTGAGACCCGGGGAAAAAGTATACCTAACTAACTATGAAGCCTATTACAACTACAGGGATCTTCAAGATCCGGCACATTCTAGTGGTGGAACAATGATTTTCATCAATAACTCCATCAAACATCACCAAATTATCCCACTTGCACTGCATTATGTAGAGGCCACAGTTGTTGCAATTACCCCCAAAAATTATGATACTGTTACACTAACTTCCATTTACATTCCTCTAAACTCAGATTCCCAAATGTTTACATTTGATATTGAAACCCTCCTTCAAATTAGCTCCAACCAAATTATATGTGGTGACTATAATGCCAAACACAGGAGCTGGCACAACAATACAAACTGCCCAAGAGGGAACACACTTAAGCGATTTGCTGACAACGCTGGCTTGGAAGTAATTGCCCCAGCAGACCCTACACGATTCGGAACCAACAGCGAAACCACAATAGATCTCGCAATAGTAAAAGACTTTTTATTTCCTTACGAAATCACTTCACTTCCAGAAATGAGCTCTGACCACAACCCGGTTGCTCTACACCTCCACTTTAAATATACACTACCCGACATCGCAAGGAAAACAAAAACCAACTGGAACAACTTTAAAAATGTCTTGAGCAACATATTAGTAAACTTCACCAACATCAACTCCCCAGAAAAAATTGACAAATTAGCAGCATAAATTCAACAGGAAATTAGCAACGCCAAAAACCGCAACTCTAACCCGATTATCAACAGTAAACCTTATTTTGATCCTGAATTAAGGAATCTCAATGCTGAAAGGAACATGATAAGAAAACAATATCAAAAATACAAGAGGCCTGAAACAAAAAGACTACTAAACAGCATGAACAACAGTATAAGAAGACTTGCCAATCATATCGAAAACAGAGAGTTCATAAACAAACTTGTAAATCTCAGCCCTGGAAACCAAAACGTCTGGGACTTTGCGAGACCTTTTAGAAAGAAAAATCTAAAAATTCCCACCCTTAACGGTCCGGCCGGAATTGCACAAACCGACCTCGACTAACCAAATTTCTTGGCAAATAGCCTAGAGAACCAATTTAAATTAAACCCACTATCTGATGAGGAAACAGAACTCGAGGTTGAAGAAACTGTTAGCTCCTTTCAAAACACACAGATGACGCCACTAGACGACCCAAACTCAAACGTAAACATCGAACCTGTTAAACTTACGGAAATTATAGAATGCATCAAAAAACTCAAAAACAATAAAGCACCTGGACATGACAACATCACAAACAACATGATTAAACACCTCCCTCTAAATTTTATACTATTTTTCACCCTTTTAATACAAAAAACACTGGAACTTGGGTATTTCCCAGCTAGATGGAGTTCAGTTTAGTTATATTAACGTCCCGTTTGAAGCAACACTAGGGCTATTTTGGGACGGACCTCGTAATTTTGAACCACGGTCAGATGACGAGGACGACACCTGAGCTGGCATCCCCCTCCCCACACCACACCAGCGGGCCCAGATAGATGGAAGACAGCCACAGTAGTACCCATTTACAAACCTGGTAAGGATCCCACGTATCCCTCCAGTTACAGACCCATCTCACTACTTTCCTGTCTTAGCAAAATTGCCGAAAGTATTACTTTAAAGAGACTCAACCAACACCAATTAGAAAATAACATACTTTGTCCTGAACAATTTGGCTTCAGACCAAGCCTATGCACTTCACATCAACTCATCAGAGTCACCGAATTCATCACTGCAGGATTCCAAAACAAACAAAAAACAGTAGCTGTCTTCCTCGATATACAGAAAGCATTCGATCGAGGATGGATCAATGGTTTAATTCACAAGTTAATTAAAAACAGTACTGCAAGATATTTAATTAAAATCATTGTTTCTTATCTTAACGATCGAAGCTTTAGAGTAAGGGTGAAAAACGATTTCTCAGACACTAAACACATACAAGCAGGAGTACCACAAGGCTCAAAACTAGGACCAATACTGTTCTCCTGTTACATCAACGATATCCCAATACAATTTAACACCATGTTGTGTTTATATGCAGACGACACCGCAATTCTGGCCAAAAACCACAACGCGATACATCAAAATCGCTCTGGATAGGCATCTGGATAGCATAACAGAGTGGATGATCTGATGGAAAATTGAGATAAATGCAGACAAAACAAAGCAGTAATGTTTCACAAAGCTCCCAGAGACAAAAATTTTGAAAGGATAAAAGTCAATGGAAAATACATCCCGTACTCTGAGGAAGCCAAATACCTAAGTGTCATAATGGACAGGAAACTAAATTGGAGGGCACACTTTAATTACGTAAAGGATAAATTCCGAGCTCAATCGCGCAAGTACTTCCCTCTAATTTCTCGGAATTCAAAGATGCACAGGGACACTAAAATGCTTATTTACACAGCCTATTTGCGTTCGATATTGACTTACACATGCCAAGTTTGGGGACATGCAGCCAAAACAAATCTTAAATTAAATGAAAGGCAGCAAAACAGAATCATCAGACAGATATGTGGTGCTACATGGGCCATGCCCAGCTCGGAAATCTATAAAGCCTTCATGTACCCCACTTTCAGGCAAACCATAAAGAAAATAGCTACAAATTTCTTCAACAAACTCGATGAACATGAAAACGAGGCAATTAAAGCTATCGAAAAATATAACCCCTAACCTCATATCAATAGACCAAGAAATGTTATGTTACTTTAAAATCTGATCATCTTAATATTCCCAGCTGTCATGATAAACCAAACTCATTTCCATCACTTGAAAACGCATGCTGATTGGCTCTGAACGAACTATAGATTATCTCAAGTAATACACCTAACTTCCTGCCGGTTACACACTCCGATCCGCATTGCAACCCAACGCACCCTCCCCACTGCAGCTGAATTCCTATTGGACGGCGTTCCACCCTTCTCTCTCTCTCCATCAGGGGACTGTTCTGCTTGTTCTGCTACGCAGAACAGCGCCAGTTCAACTCCTACCACCTACAAGCAATGACCATAGAGAGCTCCTGGCATTCACAAAACGCCAAGCTACATTACTCCAACTTCCCGCCATTACAGGAGATAGCTTCTAACCGAAGCGGGCTCTCCTAAACCACCACCGTCTAGCTGCGAGTAGTCCTAATTGGAGACGTAGTCAAGTAACGAGTCTTCGAGAGGACAGCGAAGCAACGGCGGAGTCCACTTGTGTGGAGCGCAAGCTAATGCTGAACCGAGTTGTGTGTCGAGTAATGTTGTCTACTGTGGAAGCAGCGTCGTGTGTGGAGTAACAAGTCGTTTAGTAGTGAGTCGGCAGTTTGATACAGCTGAAGCGAATAGAGACAGAGAAGTGTTCCAGCCGTTTGGAGAGAGCGAAGTTCCGAAGATCCCCTCTCCTGCTGGATTCTGTCTGACCGCTTTGTGTGCTGTGGTCGATTACTACTTGTGGGCTACTGTTTACTGTAGTGTACTGCCCTATGTGTACGTCTTGGTTGTATATAGTTGTCGTTTGTGTCTTTGTGTTTAATAAATGTCGTTGTTGTTTTCTACTGAGACCTGCTGATTGTGTTTTCACACCATACACGCACTACAAAAGAACCTGGTGAAATCCATAAAAGTATTTTATCTACTCTTAAAGTTTGACCCATCAATTCAGAGACATCCTGTATATTTGTATCTTCACCACCTATATTTTCATATTATGCAATCATGACGCTTTCTTTAAAGTTGAAGAATATTAATGAAAAGATTAAATTCGGTCAAAACGCTGTGAGATGTATTGAAAAATCTTTCCTTTATTTCTTCCTTTTTTTTTTTTTTTTGGAGTTGTTTACTGGGAGGAAGAAAGATGTCTAAAAAAATAACAAGCTTCCTTTGTCCTCATACTCTAAATCCTATTAGGTTTAATCTTATTTAATATACACGTTTCAGTCTCTCTTATTATAGCATAAAGCTATTTTAATGCTTTCTTTAAACTGGAAGGAAATTAGTGGAAAGTCCACTTTTGATCAACTTACGGTGAACTTTCGAAAAATAACCTTTAGCTAACCTGATGAAACCACTTTTCTATTTTGTTTAAATTGAAGGAAATTAATGAAAATGCTAAATTTAGTCAGAATGTGGCAAGATCTCTCAAAAAGTACACCTTTTATTTTCAGTCTGCAAGAGCGATTAGGTCGAAACTTCATTAATATGCATATTTTTATCTCTTCGTCATTTTTAAAACGTCTTGAATGATTCTTACAAAGTATGAAGATTTTAAATTTGGTCAGAACTTCGCGTAATGTATTAAAATATCACCCTTTTGTTTCCTTGGAATTCCTGAGCCCAAGTGTAGCACCAGTATTTAATATTCACAAAATACTATAACAAAAATTTCTCTTATTATTAAAAGGGTGGAACATCAGATTCTTTTAATCAGTAAAATTGATATGGAACTAAACAAATTTGCTTGTGTGACAAAATAACACTCATCATTCTAAGAAAAGAATTATAATGAAAGATTTACAAGAGTTCGAATCCATTTTCTTAAATTATAATTTGCGTTTTTTTCCGGAAACGGAACGATTTAATTCAAATCGTGTACGCGACACTCCCACCTTTTGAGTTAAAGCTTTAAAACTCAAAATCTTTAAAAAGCATACTCTCTTGAGAGTTTTGATTTCATGTCGAAATCTTGTTTTTTTTTATTGCAAGCTAGTAATCTTTTAGGTTTGATTCTCTAATATGCACAAAAATGAAGAATTTATTGACTTCTTCCCGCTGCTTGAACATTTTTTTTAGCCTTTAAAACTTGTTGATGAAGTGGCTCTGCAGAAACTGGCTGAAACTGCATTTAATTTTTTTTTTGTATTTGTAGGTGAAATTTCTTGCTCTCTACATCTAGGATAACAGAGGATAACGGCAATTGTTGTTATAAATTAATACCTCTTACTTCTTTCTTTCAAGAACCTCATTTATTTCAAGAGAATACAAGCATTGCACAGGGCGTAAAATTTCACCCTTGGAGGTTTTTACTTCAACAATACGAATGACGCTATTTTTACTGCGAAATATTTCAGTGACTTTTCATAAAAACCAGAACAAATTTGGCTGGTAGAGAATGCAAATTCTTTTTAAATTTGCATTGTTTTCCAGCACTATTTCTTCCCCTTTAATTCCACGAGTGTTTCGAATTTTCTTAATATTTTGTCTTAAATGACCCGAGTATTCCAACCTGAAACGTTTAAGAAAGGCTTTCACTCTGCCTCATTCTATGCAGATATATTTTTTTGCTGACTGACAGATTCCAAATTGTCAATATCTGGTACGCTACATTCTTTTATTTCTTGCGTAAACGTGGAAGATGTTAAAGGTTCAAGATCATTTTCATTGGACACATATGAATCTATAATTATCGGGTAAACGAAGAGATAGTCAACCACACTACAATGATATGCAATTTTAGATGGAATTGCACCCACGTTTAAGTTCCCATATTCAATTAAGACACTTGATTAAAGAGTGAATTTTTATCAATGTGATGTGCATTATCCCTTAAGTGGATAGAGTATCGATTCTGGGAGGTACTTTTTCAGTTAAGTTTCGAATCACGCAGGTTATAATAATTCATAAAGGTTAATTATACCAAATATTAAATATTGCTGCATCTGGACTAGCTGCTGTCCCCATGGGAAACTCCAATACCCAATGGAGAGCGGTGCTGTCCTCGATGGGAGCCTATGTTCTACCGGTATATCCTGTAACTCGATAACACATACACATTTTCATCTTTACCAGTCTTTGGGATAATATTAACTTTAGCTAAATAAGTTATATATTTACAGTTTAAATTCGTTTTATACAGAAGCAAAAGAAAAATAATTGTCATTGGGTATCATGATTTTTAACATGCTTTGCTCTACGTTAAAAATTTAGTTGAAGTACTATGCCATTTTCCATTTTTTTCACTGTGTGTGTTTAACTAATTCATTTCTTTGTCTTTGGCAATTATTAATTCTTTGAAAGGTCCCATGATGTTGGCGAATTTGAAGATTGATATAGTTAAATTGATATAAATAGTTACTCAGATTTTTGCATTGATATCCATTTGAATGCCGAAGATAGCCAGTGTTCAACATAACAAAAGCACAGAGAAACAAAAAGATTAGATCATGTCTTCAAAAAATAAATAAATTGCAAGATACTCGTGTTTTAAGCTCTGCTCTCTTAAACAGGAATACCTTATTTTCCACCAACTGCTTGTCCTGTAAGAATGTCCAGAAATCTGTGCAATAAAACTGAGATTCCTCTACCTCTTAAATACTGTAAACACGCCTTCTAGACAACATTGTAAACAGCATTGTCAAATAAATGCTCCTAAATATATAAATTTTTAGAAGAGGCGTGATTCCTTTTTTTTAAACTGTGGCTCTGGTCACCAAATGGTTTCTTGCAAGCATTTTAATAGTTAAAAAAAACTTTCTTTTTCTTTAAACTTAGAAATCACTTAGTTTCTCCGTCAGTTTTATGACAATAAAATGTAACTATAAAGAGAGAGATAGAGAGAGAAAAGGACGGACGCTGTTTAATCTATCTCGCAAAGACTGCATACTTTCAGCAAACAGGGGTAGTATCCCTTCTGTTTCGCCGCAGGTCACTTACAATCCTGAAAATCGAAGTGGCCACACCTCAGGAGAGGTTGTGTGTTTGTTCCAAAATGTAATTTCTTGCAATTTTATTTATTTAATTAAGGTAAAGGAAATTCTAAAAATTCTCTCCTGGAGCATATTTTTCCTTTTCTTTCTCTATCTCACATAAAATCTTTGAAGACCATATTGTCTTATGCGTGAGGGATTCACTTGTCATCGGAAAAGCTGGTAAACTGGCCAATTCGCAACTGCTTATTGCCGTTTGATACTACATTTAAGCAGCTGCCGGTTTTAAATACTCTCATACGCTAATCATAGTAGCCTGGCCGTCCTAAGGAAATGGAAAAAATCTGAATGAACGGAAAGCCACGGCAGCTTTGGATAATCGACTCGCAATTTTATGCCTGAAGTTGTAGGGGGAAAACTTTAAATCATTCTACCCCGTTTACACAGGAATGAAACTATTTTTTACAAGCGGGAGTAATTCTCTTAGATAATATGGAACATGTGTGCAAAATTTCGTTCGATTTTGTCAAGGGATGCGGATTTGTATAAGGTTCAAATAAACAAACAAATGGACATTCAGTTATATATATATATATAGATTCTATCTATATATAATTCGTCTATATATCCTATATTCAAGATACATTCTTGTGTTCAGATAGGAATGAAAAAATAGAAATTATATTTATCTTGTCAAGCCGGCAATCGAGATATCTGTTCAATAGTTAGAAACTCTAATTAGAGTAGTTCTTTTGTTCGATTCACTCTTCAAGCACAAATACATTTAATTTTAACTTTTAATTATGTAATTGCTCTCAGAGGGTCAAGATTTTAAATCGGTTTTCGAATAAATTTGTTTAAGAAGTAAAATATTTGGATTAAAAAAAAAGAAACTATTTCCGAAGATTATTGTTTAAGAGTTTGCCTAACCATTCAAATCCTTCTGTAGAATTAAGTTACACCTTTATTCGGATGCGCCTTTTAAATCAGGTAAGAATTAGGGGATGATAATAAGACTTAACCAGCAGCTGAAATCTGAGTTCATTATTTTAAAATTCTGGCCGGAGCAGAACTTGTCATTAGCTCCCCACTTCATTCATTCAGACAGCGTTTCTCAACCTTTCAGTATTCGTGGTCCAGTTTTCAATCATAATTTTCATCGCGCCCCCCGCTTACAATAAAATGTATACGACAATAATGAATATTGAGTAGTTTGGATTCTGTTTTTAAATTATTTTTAACTAACTGCCAAAACAAGAGATAAGGCGAGTCAACGTTGGCGAGAAACCACTTTCTTGCATTTTGGACAAGCGGGCGGTGAACAGATGAAGCGAATGAAAGCGGAGAAAATTTAAATATTATATTTAAAATGAAAGCTAAACAGGGAGATAACGTTAAAAGAATATGAAAGTTAACCTGGACGGGGTGAGCTAAATTTAAAAACTGGAAATACTTTTTTTCGAATAATAAAAGAAATAAAACAGAAGCATGACAAAACAAAAGTGAAAAAAATAGCAATGTTTGTGGAAGGGAATCCACAAGACCGATGCAATCTCGAGCATGCGTGGAGCAAATGTTTTCTCATAGGAAGAAAAGAAAATGTTCGATAACGCAAGTTTCAATTCCAGCCAATCACATTCGAGTCGATCCTTTTATCGCTATCGAATCTATCGTGAATGTGTATGTTATATATGTTTTCGTGTTAATTGCAATTCACCATATTAAATATTCACGGCAGCAGATTTATGCAGACACATGAATAAATTTTGAAGCGGAAGTAAGCAAGCATTAGACGATAGTAAAACATCAACAAGTATACAGACGAGCGTGATTCCGAAAATAAAATCAAGGAAATATTCTCAAAAATACTTAAATTTTGGGTTTACCAGTGCTGAAGTAAATGAAGAAGAAAGGCCCCTGTGTATCATCTGCTCAAAAATGTTGGCCGCAGACAGCATGAAACATAATAAACTTAAACGAGATTTGAAAACACTTCATAGTGAGTACGTCAACAGACCCAGAGAATTCTTCGAATTAAAATTAAAATCAGATAAAAAGCAAAAATCATATTTTAAAGAAACCTTGTCTGTGAACAAAAAAGCTTTAATTGCATCTTACAAAGTTCATATAAAATAGCCAGATGTAAAAAACCTCACACCATTGGTGAAGAGCTTATTTTGCCAGCAGCAATTGAGATTGTAGAAACTATGTTTGGAAACCTCTTTCAAATGATACTGTTCTCGTCGAATTTGCGACATAGCTGAGGATGTACAGTGTCAGCTTTTCTCGAAGTTGCGTTACAAATTGTTTTCAATACAGCTTAGGAAGCAACAGATAGTAATAAAGATGCTCATTTAATTACCTATGTTCAAATTTGTGATAATATGTCAGTAGTAGAAAAACTACTTTTCTGCAAACCAATAGAACTCAAAACATCAGCGCTCGCATTATTTGCTATTTTAAATGATTGTATGAACGAGGAAAACATAGAATGGAAAAATTGCATCGGAGTATGCACCGATGGTGCTCGTTCAATGTCCGGAAGATTCCAAGGTATACAAGCACTTGTAAAACAAAATTCGCCTCAGTGCACACATTGCATGATCCACAGAGAAGCTTTGTCTTCGAATAAAATGAATCCTGGTTTGAATATTGTGTTAACTACGGTTGTAACCGCAATAAATTATATAAAAATGAGACCCCAGAATTCGAGAATCTTTTCCACACTTTGTAAAGACATGGGTTCAGTACATTCAGCGTTACTATTTTATTGCGAGGCAAGATGGTCATCACGTGGGAAAATTTTGCAACATGTTTATGAATTAAGAGAAGAAATCACCATTTTCCTAAAAGAAGAAAACAGACAGGACGCCGAGAATTTTCGCGATGGTTTATTTGTGATGAAATTGAAGTACTTAGTCGACATATTCGACAAATTAAATAACTTGAATCTTCAATTCCAAGGGGCAAATACACATATGTTGGATACGAGTGATAAAGTTAATGCTTTTTGTAGAAAAATTGGAATTGTGGAGCAGGAATTTGAAGCAAAAAACCTAACAATGTTTGCAAATGTGGATGATTGTACTAAAACTCATAAGGCCGAAGAAGAACATGTAAAAGTTGTTTTCGTAACAATTGAAAATCATTTAGCCATGCTGGCTAAGAATTTTAAAAAGTATTTTCATGCTTACGACAAACTGATAGCAAGTTACGAGCGGATTTAGGATCCATTTCATAAGACTCCCGAAAGACTCTCAATTGATGAGGAAGAAAAATTCATAGACTTCACGACAAGTGGCGAAATTGAAAGATAATTTAGTAATAAATCACCATTTGAATTTTGGACAGGAGTAAGGATGATTTTTCTGCACTAAAAACAAGGACATTTCACATTCTATTACCATTCAACATCCTACCTTTGTGAAACTGGATTTTCTGCTGTGGCTTCTTTGAAGACAAAATATAGAAACAGAACTGAGAGTGGCTATTTCTAATATTAAGCCTTCCTTCGAAAAAATTTGCTCTGCAAGACTTACCCAAGGAAGTCACTAATAATTATTAAATTTGTTTTTAATTTAGTATGTTTTGATTTGTAAGTTGTTTTATTTTAATAAGCTATTAAATAAGTCGAAATGTATTTTGTTTTCTTGTGTATGTATGCTTTCCTTTCAGTCAGTTAATTATTTAAAATAATCTTTTCTCTTGGATATTCTCGCGCCCCCTAGGGGGGCGTGCCCCACAGGTTGAGAATCGCTGCATTCAGACACAAAACTTTTAATTATAAAATTACTTAAAAGATTTTCACCGCTTTATTTGACTTTCGGATTTCGGACTTAAAAGATTTTTTTTTTTTTGAAGATGAAATTTGGGATGTGAAATTTTATTTGTGGAGAAACTGTCCATAATTCAAATACTTTTCAATACTTTTCAAATCTTATCATATGATTACTTCGTGCCAGTATTTGAGCTGCGTTTTTTAATTTATATATGAATGAGAAAATGAAAGTTATCTTTAATGTACTGAACTAGCAGTCGTATTGTGAATACAATGGCTAGATTAATGATTTTGTGTCGTTGTAATTTCCTCCTCATTCATGCAAACTGCAAGGATTCAGATGAGAAGATTTGCGCACCCAACATACATCCTAGATATAGCACCTTCAGATTTTCAACTGTTTAGACTGATGAAGAGGCAGTCCAAATTTTGATTGTGACGATGATCTCAAATGAGTCGACAGCGTTCTACGAGTTACGATATGATCCAGAGCTTGAATAAATTCTTCAACATGATTCACAATTATGTCGAAAAGTAATAAATCAACAATTCGTTTCCGTTTAATATTGCCATTCGTTGCATTTTATTTAAAAAAAAATATTATATACAATTATGTGCTTTACTTATTAATGTCCCCTTATAATTATTACTCAGTTAAAAATTTACAAACATTTAATCATGTTTCATTATTCACAGATTGCTCTTACTTCAATGTGCAGAGTTCTTGAGCTCAAAGATATATCCTGATAGCATTTTGCTCAAGAAAAACATGATAATGAAATTATAGTTAATAAACCTAGATATTCCACTATAATCTAAATACAATATGTTACAAACCTAGTTTATAAGTATCATGAAATAAATAAATAAAAGGGAGAAGTGAATAAATTCATCAGTAAAATATTGCTGAATGTTTGTTTTTCCAGAAATTCAGTTCTCCCTATTCATGAAAAACGGCAAGAATTCAGTTGGGAAGATCTTTTTGTCACCAATAGATATTTAAAACAATATCTTAATATATATGTTTTAAAAGCTCTAACCTAATCGGTTGTTACCTAGAAATATGAATTTTAATTTTATATGTTTTTATAGCATTATTAAAAAGTAAGGACTTCTATAAATTTAAAAAAGACTGTCACTAAAAATTTTTGCATTTTAAGTATTTCATACATTCATTAAGAAAATATTTATACTTTCAATTTTGAAAATATAAAATTTTTTGCTTTAAATTCATCTATTAAATCACTATATTAAGTAAATACTATTCATATTCAATGCCTGATTTTTAGTTGTTTTCAATTCATTTAATTCAGTTGTTCAAAATGCTTATTTGTTTTTAGATAATATATATATTTAAAGCAAAATAC
>JAPMOR010091680.1:18215-79685 GCA_026543865.1 Argiope aurantia | reverse complement strand
TACATTAATTTATGCATCGAAAATCTCATCAATCTTGTATACTTAATAAACATTGAAAAAAATATAAACAAAGGCATTAGAAATATTTTTATTTCTAGTAATGGCAATAAATGTTACTGAGGCATGCTAGCGAATGAGAATTGGAAGCTATTGTAACAATGAAATACTTTGCTTCATGTTGACATTTTCCATCAAATTGAGACAAATTGTTGATCCAAAAAGTGAATATGAATCCTAATACAAGATTTCTCTTTTTCAGAAGAGAGATTTGCCTTTGATTTGATGGAGATTGATAGAAGATGAAAGGAAAGTCTTTGTTGATATAGTTAGTACATGAGAAAGTGGGGATTTTCCAGTCATATGTGAAACATTACATGGAGTTGAGAACAATTATGGAACAAACTAGGCTATATCAACCTATAATTTGTATCAGATTGGTATTGCTTCACTTGATTCAAAATGAAAAATGTTGTGGAGCTTACCAATCAGTATCAATTGCATTCAAAAACTGATGCCAATTACCTTATGCATTTAGCCCACCAGTTTTATAGTAATATAAAACTGAAAGTATAATCATACCCGATACTTTAATAAGCCTGATACAAAATATCAGGTTGATACAGTACTAACCAACTCTAATTAGAGATAAGTTATAAGATGTACCCCCAGTTAAATTCTTCACTTTTGAAAAGTTTTTAGATAACTTACTTGAATGAATACATTTGGTAACTTGGTTGAATACATTTTTATTTCTGTGACCTCTACTGGATTTGATTTCTGATTTCAAATGGTAGATTGTATATGCTTTTTTAAATTAGTTTGAGATATTTTTTAAGCACCCTTTTTATGTCTTCAGTGACTCTTTAACTTCATCATTTATTTCTTCATCAGAATTTGGTTGAAAGAAATTTGGTTGAATACCTTTTTCTTGAAATAAGGTATTTTCCAGTTTGAATCAATGTTTTCTCTTTTTCAGATATAAAAATTTTGATTTATTTTTATTAAAATTATATGCTTATAAATTTGTCTTGCAATAAGAAGCCAGTACAAATATCACGCAATACATATTTTCATGAGGAATTTTATGAAGATCTTTTATAAAAAATAATGATCAATAGTAGTGTATCATCTACGTATTTTCTGAATATGGCATTATAAAATAAATTGCACAAATACTTTTGAAGCATAGGTAAATTAGATTAATTTGCAATTGAAAGGCATGATTGAATTAGTGTTTTTCTACTGCATCATTAAGTGATTATGTCAACATCACATAAAAACTATGACAAAATCTAGTTTAATGAAGTTAGAAAACTTGGTTAATATAGAGATAAGAATTTAAAAAGACATATGAAATTCAGAAAATGAAATATCAAAAATGATTTATAATAAATTTATTGCTAAACATTTTCATGTCTTTGAAAAAAAAATGGATCACAAACAGTATTTATTTTACACATTTGTGCTATATGGATATAAATAACTTCACAAATAATATGTTGCAACATCACAAAACATTAAATACAAAATGGAAAACAACACAACTTAATGATATTGGCAGATTATATTAATATTTCACTTTTGGTGCTGTCATCAATCCCATATGTTTTCTATGTCTTTATCAACAACTGATTCAGCAGCAGCATCATTGGCATACAAATTTTGTAAATTTCTAGCAATATATTTCCAGTATTCTTTCCTGATCACATCATGCTTTTTAGCCAGTGATGAACATAACTACAAATTAAAACATTGGTAATATAACAATTACAGATGATACATTTAATTGAATGCACAAACTCGATTTTAAAAAATGAATGACAAAATGACCATCCAGTTCAAAATTTTGATATCTTTATAAAATTAATATATAAAAAAATAATAGAGATATAAAATTTTTAAAGGATAAAAAAATATAAAATTTTCATATCTTTAATCAATTACTCTTTTGTATGCAGAAATCTGAACTAAGGGATTAAAAGTAATGATTTAAAATGAAAAATAAGTGATTAGTTTTGATAGTCCTGTGGTGTCAATAAGTGAAAACTGTTTTAAATAAAAGCTTATACTACTGAAATAGTTCTCATGAAATGATTTTAGGAAAATTATGATGTGTTTTCTGCTATCATGATCCCAAAGAAGTCAAAACCATTTTTTATTTCAAAGTTTATTCACATAGGAATAATAAATTTATTTCACCTTTAAAATAAATTTCTTTTATTGATGTCTCTTAAGACCCAATAGTTGCAAACCATTCTTCATTTCATTACATATTTGTAATAAATTTGATTTTTCTAAACTTTTCTTTTTACTCAAACTTATATATAAAAATTAAGTAAAAAAATTTTCTTAAAATTTTGAATTGCATATTTGCTTTAACTTCTAAATCATATACATCCCAAAATCTAATTATCACAATTTTAAAGGTCTTATATAATCTGGTGAGCTCCAGAAAATTGCAAGATCAACAGTTTTCACCAGTTTCATTTTTCAAATGAAGGAAAATTTCATTTTGAATACTTAAAAGTCTATATTGCAACCATTTCTTTTTCTTTTTAATCTATTCACATAAGCACATCATTTGGGCTCCTGGTCTTGGTTTGACAATACAGCTTCAAAATCACAGGTAAAATAATTTTACTTTAGAAATCTTGATTAATCATTTTTTTTATCATTTCACAAAATAATATTCCATGTACATTAGTCAAAAGGATAACATAAACTCATAAATAGCAGATCCAAATGGTAACATTTTTGGTAAGGAAGGGTAGAGCTTGATCAAATCAGTAAAACTACATCATAAGGTATTTTTTTATTTGATTGTAGCACATATTAAGCAATAATAAAGCAAGGGATTAGAACAAAGCATCTTTTCAGAGATATAACACTTTTTTGAAGATAAGATAGTATCACTGCTTAATGGACATTGCAGAAACATCACATCAACTTTAAGTAACTCTGCTTTCTTTCATTTAAGACCGAAAGATAGCATGGGAAACACACCAAAAATTTTTATCAGCTAAGAAAGGGAGTTTCCCACATGGAAAGTGAAACATAGAAATTATTTGCAATATGAGTAGTTTATTCTTAAGAGTAAATTTAGAAATATTCAATTATAACACATAGAGAATAAAAAAATTTTTTAGAGTACAAAATGAATTGAGTTTATAACATATCGTACACCAATCATCTTTGTTAATCAATTGATTCATCAGGAATTTTAGCTGTGCTAAACTTCAATTAAATTTCTTATGCATAATTTAATGTTCATTATTCCCTTAAAAATTATTTTTATTTTGCAAATATTATAACCATACAATTTTAATAGCCTCACACCTGTTTTGATCATTGTGTAATATGAACAATCTTACTGCAATCAAATCTCATGACATCACAATGCTATTTAATCTTAACTTCCATCTTTGTACTATCATATTAACTCTCATCTTCATATTTCAACTATCATAACTTTTATGGTACTAAAACTTACTAATTCTTCATATTAACTATAGAATATGGATCACAATGAACTGTATAACAGCTTTTAAATAATGTAAGCTATAAATCTACCAAAATTTGCTATTTAAAAAAAATTTGCAGAGGAAACAAAGTTTTTAGCAACTCCAGTGAATCAATAGGTTGATAAAGGCAGTTAGTTTTTAATAAAAGTACACATAATTCCAGCATGCTATCTGATGAACATGCTAAATATTGAAGCAATTTTGATTTGATTTTAACTATTAAGAGATTATGTATGAATGAATTTCGAAAGCCTTGTCTCAATTCCTAGGCTATTCAGATTTAAAAGGAAAAAGGTGCTAAAGATAGAAAGATAACACCAAATATATAAATTATTGACATATCATAAAAAATAGTTTCGGCAGTTAAAGTTTTTCAGTAGTTGCAATCCCTTAAGACCAGAAAAATGATTCTAAACATCTAATTTTGGCTATTTTTTTCTCTAACTTATAATAATTACTGACAGAAAGAATTTACTTTTGCCAGCTACCTAGATGACAGGAATATTTTAAACTGCTTTCTCGGAAATACTTCAATACTTGTTAGTAAAATCAATTCAGAAAATCATCTTGAATTAAAATACTTTACTAAATTTGCAAAACAAATAGTTTCTTTTTATTTATTTTTATTTAATGCTTTATTTTTTATATTTTATAACTTGGAATTTTTTTCTAATCAAAACATTCATAAATTTTATTTATCCCAAATACAGGTTTACGAGTCAAAAATGTTTAAGAGACCAGTTTTTTAAACAAAAACAACTGAAAAGTTACAACTATTATATTTGAAAAGCACACTTATTTCATATTTCATTTACACTAATATTTCTAGACAATCAAACCTTTTTTTTTACACCATTACTTAACCTGCATAAGGTCATTACATTCTGACAATGGTTTAATGGATATTATTACTTACTTTTAAAGCTTTCATTAGTTCATCCATGGTTGTTTTAGCAAGCAAATTCTCCTCACGGCAGTCAATCATAAATCCTAACAAATGAGGTGACCGGCAACCAGATTCATACAGAGTTTCCGTAAATTCTGTTACACGAGATACTTTAGAAAATCCTCTATCCTGAAGTATTCTGGAGGAAGATAAAACACTAAATGAGCATTTAATTGAGATATTATCCAAGAAAGCACTCCCACACAATATTAAAAATATTTATCATTCTATAAATTTTTTCTATAAGTAAAAGGATTTATCTTTTTAACAATCAAAATGTCAGATAGATGAAAAACATTTTTTAAAATTCTCTTAACTATAAAAATTGTAGACAGCTATTGGTCATAAATTAATTCAGAACTTTAGGTATCATTTAAAAATTGAAATTAATTTAGAAAATTAAATTTCCCCCCCCAAGAAAGACAGTGTTTATTAATTAATGTGAAAGAGTCAAAACTCTCCAAATTGACACTGCAACCCTGTGAGCACACTTCTAACTTATGAGAAGGAAACAAGCATCTGTTTATGCTATTTATATTAAAAACGTCAAAATAATATATGTAAACATGAAAATATAAAATAAATAAAGATGTCGAAGTAATCGCTAATCTTGCACCATTAAATAATAAAAGACTTCTTTAAGAAATCCAGATGAAAATTTTAAAATAGAAAATATATCTTTATAAAATGAATACTGTTTTATCAAAATATCAATATTCCTTTATATTATTTTAAGCCAATGAATTAAATGAAATCAAGTGAGCTCTAAATAAAATGTTCACAAAATTTAGATCTTGTTTATAAAAAATAACTAAAAAATTATCAATTTAATCATCTGAATAATTTTATAAACAAAGTATTGAAGAAATTATTTTCTAAAAAAAGATTATAACTTTCAATGATTTTAGATTTTTTTTTAATTAGAAAAGATTAAAATAATTGAAAAGAATGCAATTCAAAAAATATATAAAGTACATCTAGATTCCTACACACATATATAAAACAGAATATGCCATTAAATGATGAATTGTGTACATAGAAAATAAAACAAAAAGAGTAAAGAGTCTATTTTTAAAAATATTTAGGGCGATTAATTATCAAATACTATTTATTAAAAAACCTCTTGATTTTGCATAGATTTCTATAGTTAGTAATTATTAATTAATTATTAATTTAGTCTGCCTATCAAAAAATAAATAAACATAATGAATATAATTTGTTTAGAACAAAAATACATATCTTGCGTTTGGTTTCTAAATGAGAACAATTTCTAATTCTTTTTTAGTCCCAAAATGATAGTTTTTATTTAAACAAAAAATTCAGTGAACAAAATTAATTGTCAAAATATTGTTTCATAAAGCCTTCATAGATGTACAAAAAATCTGTTTGTTTGAATTTTGTTTTCATTTGATTATACAGTGAGTTTGCTGCAACTTTTACTACTCTTAACTATTTAACTTTCAGGTGTTTTCACTGCCACTTCTACCAGATCTATCATAGATGACAGAAAGATGCCATTTTATATATTTTATGCGAAATATCACTGTTTGTGTTTGTTCTATGAAATATTTGCTAGCTGAATTTTTAAAAAATGTCTCTGTTATTTGATATGATCAAGTTGGAACAGCGCATTAAATGATCATTCACCATATTTACCTGCAGATAAAAAAAAGCCCACAAAAATTTTCAAATGTACAGAAATGATTTATTGTATATTCCCAAACTTAATAACTCATATAGTATAATCATAAAAATTCTAATCAAGTAAATAACAATCAAAATTTTAGAAAGCAACACTCATGAGAGTAATCAATTTTCAATCTTTATGTTACTATGATGCATAACTTATATTGTAAAGTAGGAATAAATTTAAAAAAAGGAAAGTCCTATTAGAATTAGAGCATTTTTGAAAAATCACTCTAATTAACAAACAAACAAACAACAACAACAAAAAATCAAACAAATTTTACAAAGCTTGAATGAAAAGGAATTTTTTTTTCTTTTTACCAAATGTCATTATTTTATAGACATTAACATCGTGGCTAGACGTCCTACTCTGTCTGTTCACCAAACTGCAAGAATCACATTGTGATTCTTTTGCTATCACATCTGTTTGCTTTGCTTGCTATATAATTATGCATTTCTGTTAGAAATAAGAAATCATAAATATATTCATCACTAAAGGTAAAGCTAAATTATTTAAATTGCATGAACTGCAAACATTAATTTTTCATTGATTATTGAAAACTAAATTGTCAATTCCTAAAATTAAAACTTCTTGGTTGCTGAAATATATGCAAATATCAGAAAACAAAACTATATAATTCTAAGATGTTTAAAAATCAAAATTGAATGTACTATTTCTCCCCAGTTTTGATGATGTATTTCATCAAATTTGGGAGACATAATGTTAATAACATTGAAATAATCACATGTAGTTGGCGAATATTCATAAGATTAATTTAGTCAACTTTGATGTGCTGCATCTTATCACAAAAAGATGAACTATTTTTATTATATTATTTTAAATTATATTTTAGCAATGATGATAGAGCATTTTAAATGGTTAGCTATACTTAAAATTAGCATATTTAATTAATGTCAAAAATTCACGATGACCCTGTAATTCTGTAACATTGCTCTATGCACAAAAATTCTTAACAACTATATTTTGCTTATTCCGAAAAGTTCTTTTATTTGGCGACTTTTTTTGTTCATTTTCTATGACGTCATTTGAGGTAACTAGCTGACTTTTGGAGTTTTGTAGAAAAAACTATATGAGATTGGCAGATTTGAAAAAAAAGATGGGTGATTTTTCATGGTTACTAATGGTTCTCTATTATTTTTATTTGCCTCACTTTCACCAGTTATGATTTCTGATCAAAATTACTTGACTTAAACTTATTTTTTGCATTATTCAATTAAAAAAAGCTTTCACAGTTTTTAACTAAAGCAAGTATGGAAACAATCTGAAAGTACAAGCTGTTACCAAATGACAATTAGCAAATTCAATCAGATTTTATGTGCACATAAGCTTTTTACATATATATAGCTATTTGAACAAAGATATTAAAAAGTTTATATATCATTTTTGTTCATAGAAAATATAGATTTAGCATCATACCCTCTGAGATAATTCCAAGGACTTTCATTATTGGGAGCTTTCAATATACTTTCAAGAGTATATCTATAAAAAGAATATATATATATATATTATTAAGTTTCATAAGCTATCTTCCAAATGATTCTTGGATATTTTTTTAAACCATTACACTGTATTTTTATCTATAAATGAATAATACATGTATATCAATATATAACTCAAGAGTAAAAAAATTAGTAATAATTTTGCTTTTCCTAAATTTTTTATAATTAGTATCTTTCAAAAATAAAACATGGTATTCACTTCAAAATATTAACTTTTCAAATATTATCAGCTAATAAAAACAATAATATTTATGGTTAAATAAATATTTAAAAAAACTTATCTAGTTATATATATATACACACACACTAAAAAAAGAGAGAAGGAAAAAATGTTTCACAATAGAATTTTTTTAAAAAAAATTGTTTAATAACTAATGAATTGAAGAAACAACATAATTAAGAGTTATATTTAGTAAAAAAAATATTTTAAATTTATAATAATTGTATATAGCTCATCAAAGGTTGACATTTGGGGGAAAAAATATAGTCATAACTGTTCTTTTTTTTTTTTTTGTATGTGTGCTTAAGATTCTGTTATAATGCAATTCTTAGAAAAAAAAGAACAATAATGGGTCAAAATAGTAAAGCTGTTCATTAATTAACTTAAACGATATTTAAAAATTTCAATACATAATTTGTTTACTACAAAACTAGTTAAACAATTTTTAATGGCACAAAACCTCTTTAAAAAAGAATATCCCAAGTTCTTAGAATGCTGTCAATCAAAAGATGAAACCTATCAACATTTGTTTAAAACATACTAGAAAAATGAAAAAATATTTCTGAAAGGATTGGATGATAAATGAAAATTCAATTAATAGCATTTTCTTCCTTTATGCAGAAGACTGAAGGGAAAATATTTAGACATTGTTTTAATTTGTAGTCTTCCACACAAAAGAGACCTGCTAAATGAAGCAATATTTAGAAATCATAAAGTGATTCTTAGTTTTGTATATTTATTTTTAATTAAAATTTTGATAGTTTAGATAAGATAATTGTAATATTACAAATTAGATATGAATCTCAGGTAATATAAAAATAAAAATCTGGAATGCTAATAAAATATAACATGAAGTGCAAAAATATGTATCATAAAATTTAAAACATACAAATGATGTTAAATTTTGGGCTTTCAAACAATCTTTCAGCTTTTTATTTATTAATGCCATCGTAATCAGGAGGATCATTTTAAGAGATAAATATCAAGTCATTTGATTTCAAAAATATTAAGGATATAGTCTTCAGCAAAAGAATGGGAAGAAGTATATTTAATAAAGCTAAGAATTATAATTATAACATGAAAGGCTGGAAAAATAAACTTTAGAAAAAGAATGATAAAATTAAAAAAAAAAAAGAGGTTAATTTGAAATTATATTAAATTCAGATTAATAAACATACGTTATTTCTCTTTCTAAGACTTCATCAGTGATGCCGCTAGTGGATTTGACAACAAAGTATCTTTGATTCCACGCTGAATTATTTCGAATATCATCTTCCAGTAGGTACTGGACAAATTCTAACTCACCATCCCACAGGTCAAATTCTTTGATGACCCACTGCCTATTTTGATGGAAAAACAGTGTCTTAAATAATAATGATACCAATATACTTTTAAGCATAAGAATTATATCAGCTATATTAAATATAATTTCTGAGAATGCCTTTTCAATATCATCACAAAATAAATATAAAGTTAATTACATAAACAAAATGTATGTTTATATTATTGGTAGCTGTTAGTTTTAGGTATGGAATAAATAGGACAATGCAAAAAATTCAATCTAAAAAAAAAAAAAAACATTTGGAAAAATAAAAATGAACCTGTGTTGCCAGGCATGGTAGTTCTTAGGATCATCAGACAAAATACGTTCAGTAAATTTCTTTTCTTTAGATGGATCCTTCAGCCATTCTACTAAAACTTGACGATGATGCCTAGTAAGAAATAAAAGCAATGCACACAATTAATTGAAAATAACAAAAATAAAATAATACATATCTATAATATTTTAATTAAATATTGTAGATTACAAGTTTTAATTAAATATTATAGATTACAAGTTATTTTTTTAATTTAATTTTTGATATGTGTTAATTAAAAAATCTATAATATTTTAATCTTTTTATTCATGAAATTGATTAACGATTGTTCATGAAACTGATTAACACCAGAGCATTAAAGATAAATAAAATTAAAGGCTAAAATAGAAACAAAAAATTGAAAAAATATAAAGACATTGTTAACAAAGCACATTTGGTTTTGAGAATTTGAAGCAATTTTTTAATACAAGTTTTAAGAAATAAAATTAATTTAGATTATATGAGTATCTGACAATCTGTAAGGAACTATTTTTCTCCCACAGTAATCAAAGAAGGGGAGAGAAAAATAATATCTAAGTACTTTCAAGATTCATAAGTAGCTGTTTTTTTTCTATGATAAACTGACCTCTTGCTTTCTTTTCTATTTGAATAGTATAATATACATATATAAATAATAATTAAAAAAAACCTAAGAAATTACATTAACACATTATTTATCTTTCTTTTAAAAATGAAGTTATTTTCTATCTTCAAATATAAAACATTTGATAATATATTTTACACAATACAAAAGTTTTCATTTGATTTGTGATTGTATTTTATTTTAAAAGGTTACAAATCTGAACATTTTATAAATTACAAAATATTTGGTGGCTTTTTGTTGATTGATAGTCATTGCTGTCACAAGATTTTAAGTTGAAGTTCACAACTTAGTTATTTAAACAAAAAAGTAGATTTAAAAATAAGATCTTTTATGTTTAGAAGCATTTTTATACACACATCTATGTTTAGAACTAAAGATTATGAAAACATTTATATATACACATCTATGTTATGTTCCTGCTTATTTAGTTAGATTAATCATTTGTCATAAAATTGCAATTGGGAGATGGACCTAGCAATTTGGAACATGTTCCAGTAATGAGGATGGTACCTATATATCCCCCCTCTCTTTTTTTTTTAATACATCAACATGGAAATATCTTATCTTTAATAGCAAATTTAACATGCACAAGAACCACATAAGTCGAAAAAGTATATCATAAACTTGACAGTTAAATACTAAACTTCAGCCGCTTATCTTATAAATGAATTTGAAAAGCAATTGAATCAAATATTTTATAGAGGGTGAAATTTTTTAATAAGAAAGTGAGATTCAATTTCTGTATTGCATTACTGGCCTACAGAGGTGCATTTGACATCTATTATGATCTCTAACATCCAATTACCTCTTTGGTAAGTCTTTATTAACTATATATCTTAATTTGAAGTTTATAAGTTTCAGTTATGACAGACATAAAAAAAATTGGTTGGTTGAAGGATTAAAATATGCATTAAAGAGGCAATTATATAACCAACAATCAATAATTCCAATTTTTTTTGTTATAAATTAAATCTATTGACATATTTTAATTTTACTTGCCTGAAGCAGATGAATAATTAAAGCAAATTACATTCTGCTAGTGCTGAAAGCAATTATCTGAAGCAAAGTTTATTTATTTCACTTTTCTAATCATATTTTAAAAATAAATAAACAATTTTTAGAAAATAAATTTTACGGCGACTAAATATCTTTGTTTTCTAGCATACATCTCAAAAATTTTATTCTGTCCCTTACTATTATTAATATTTTTTGCTTCATAGAAAAAATAGCATTTAAAACCTTTTTTTCTAAACTATGCTTTTAAGCTTAATTTCTAGCAATATTTCACATTATTTTTAATATTTGGAAAAATGAGATACCACATATCCATCAAGGATTAGAAAACTTTTATTAAGTCATAAAGCTGATAAGATTCAATTTGTAAAGGAATTTCTTTTTATATTTGTAAAAGAAAATTCTAAAGTTCTAGAAAAGAATGTAGTATTTATATTAATACAATATTATGCAATTTTAGAGGAAACTCAAAATATTCTAGTATTTTTAAACAATTTCTTCAGAAACAGAGAATTTAACCTTCTTCATGAACAAATGAAAGAAAATGCTCAAATTTCAAAGTTAATAAAATTAAGTACACTAACCACACTTGATAATTTTTAGGGTTGTCTTCAATGATCTGCCGACAATATTCCAGTTCTTCATTTAAATCTTTTTTCAACTCATTCAATAAAATTCGTCTGTAATGCCTGTTTTGGAATTTAAAAAAATTTAATACTTTTCAAATGATTTTAAGAACTAAAAAATGTTCAAATACCAATTAGAAAGTTTTAAAAATTAAAAATTATTAAAAAAAGTAAATATTCACCAGACAGTATAATTAGATGAATTAACACTAGCAGCATCTTCAGACAGTTTTAATGCTCTTTCACTGATTTCTCGACGATTAAGAACTGCTCGAAAATACCCAAAAATGTCTCTAACTAAGAAGAGATAAGGAAAGTGAAAATAAATTTCTTTCAGTGAAAATATAAAGTTTGGTTATATATCACAAAGGTAATTTTTAAAAAACTGCAATGCTTAGTATCAAGATTTTAAGCAATAAATTAATCTTGATAATATATAAGGCTACTATATTTCATATACTTGCAGAAAATTGAATTATTCCATAGCTTATAAATGTCATTGATTATATCACCCATTCCTTATTATACTATCATCTTACAACATGTAACATCATTTATATGATTGTTTGGCAACAAATGTTACCCAAACTTTCTACTGACATAAATACCACTATTCTTCTTGATAGTAGAAATTGCTATATTATGTATAAAATTGGCAAAATAAATAAATCTTATGTTGAGAATTTAGAAAAAAAAATCAATCAATTTTTTATAGGGATTTGAAACACTATATACTAATGGAAAAAACAGACTCCCTTCCTGTAGATTATTTAATAAAACAACTGCTAATTTTTATCATTTTTAAAGTCAATTTAATACTATAATCGAAAAAAAAGTAGTAATTTGTGCATACATTCTAACTTTTTAAAGTTACAAACAAGTTCTAGTTAAAGTTATAAATAACTAAAACTCAAATATAAAAAGTTAATATTTATAGAAATATATGTATTTACATAGATCAAAATAAAGTGAAATTACATTTTAAATAATAATGTTAAAAATTTTAGATATTTAGGTAATTATTAGTTTGGAATCAATGAAAAACAAACACAAAGTAATTAAAAGCAATTAACAATTAAAGGTGTTACTCTCTCTCTCTCTCTCTATATATATATATGAAAAAATTAATATTCATAAATTATATTTACACTTTTCAGAATAGGCTATCTGCACTATAGGAAAAGGCCCATCATTCTGCGGAATAGGCTGAATATCTTCCCATTCTGGACGTTCACTATATGGAATCCAATCAACATCATTGCCACTTAAATCAGACATAGCAATTTGACTATAAAATATATAAAAATATAAGTTATACATATTCATATTATTATTATCATAAGTAAAAATGAAAAACTGAATTAAAAATCCAAAATTATTTTGAAATTTAATTAAAAAAATGAACTTATTTCCATTCTTTATTATAATGTTGACATATATTAGTTTCAGAACCAATATAAGATGGCAAAATTTTATTACAAAAATACAAATCTTGATTATAATATATTCCAAAATGATAGTATTTACAATTGATTTATATGAACACACATAAACTGACAAGTGTAATATAGAGAATTTTCAGACCAAAAAAGCTTTTAAAAATACTTCTGAAGATATGACAAAAAAAAACTTCGGTTTAACAAAGCAGAGTTATAATTATTTTTATACAAATTTTTTTGGTACTTCCTTATAGCGACACCGAGATTCAATCATCCAGCAATCAAAATATATCGGTCAGGAGGTATACTATTACTATTTTAAAACAATGTAGTTATATAATTAAAAAGAACTTATTAAATAATATGATATGCAAATAAAAGACATACTAAATAAAAAGGAATAAAACTGAAAATTTTATTACAGTTAATAAGAAAATTACACTAATTAGAAAACGAAAAAAATTACGGAAATAAAAAAGTGAATTTCATTTGTCACTCTACGTATTTTTTTAACCACGATATTTTGGCAAATGCCAGAACCTTTTTTTTTTTACAGAAAGAATCAAACTGGAATGACATTTTATATCTTTTCGAAGGTGTAGTATATTCAGAATAATAC
This sequence comes from Argiope aurantia, assembly GCA_026543865.1. Classification (NCBI taxonomy): domain Eukaryota; kingdom Metazoa; phylum Arthropoda; class Arachnida; order Araneae; family Araneidae; genus Argiope; species Argiope aurantia. The sequence goes on along the minus strand of JAPMOR010091680.1, from coordinate 65,852 downwards.
ATAAAATTTTTAACTTTTGTTATTTCGCAATAATTTTTCCAGAACATAATGTTAAATATTATTAGTGCCATAAAAATAATAATTCATACTATTGCTAATTCTCTGCCAATTCTGCAATGATATATAAAAAATGTAAATAAATATATTGCTAAATGTATATGCTGCCAGATGACCAATGTTCCGTTATCGACTGATAATAACACCTCTTGTTTTAATTTGAGAATTAATAGCTGTTCAAAGTCTTTGATTTCGAAGAAAGCGAAAGAAACGTGAAGCAAATCTATCGATGAAGTTGTGATATTTCGCTTTCTTTTCCAAACTATAAATCTCATTTCCAATAAAATATATATCATTTCCAGTAACATTAATAATGAACGAATTTCTTTGTGTGGCAACAGCTTTTATTTCCTTCTATTTAAGTGAAATGAAGTTTTCGATTTCAATACGGTTGATTTTTCTAATGCAAAATTTTTGCATTTATTTTGTCTTTGCATGATTTTATAAGAAATTAATATTTTCTAGTGAATTGCATTCATATAAGAGATGAATAAACCTAAATATCAAAACTGCCGTGGCTGATAATTAATATAATTTTCATGATGTTTTTAGCCTTGATACGTTTTATGACATTGGTTTTCATTTAGTGGGTGATCTTAATTAATTTCCTTCATGGATGGAAATAAAGACGAAAGCGAACATTGCATTTCTATTGCGCAGAAATACATTAATGAGGGCGATCGTGCTAAAGCCCTCAAGTTTTTATATAAGGCTGAAAGATTATATCCATCGCAGCGCGCTAAAGGTGAGTTTTAATTGACCTTTTTAAATTATGTTTATTTACATTTTATATTAAATTAATTTATAGTATTTTTTTAAATGATTATTTTTCTGTGAGAATAAAAAATTAATAACAAGAAGATTTTTTTTTTAAAAAAATACGAACAATTTTAGTACGACATGATATATAAGGTATTAACCATTTTAATGATACATTCCATTTTGATCAGGAAAGTAACAAACTATATGATATTAATGTACAATAAAACTGAAATATATTTATGTAGATGCTTTTTGTTTTTGGTATGTTTTTTATTATCCAATTTTTGTTCCATTGATAGAGATGGAGATATTATTATTTTAATGAAAATTTTTAAATGATTGTTTGATTGGAAATAGTAAAATAAATATTTGTCTAATCATCATTTTTTTTATATGTGCTCTTATATATATATATATATATATATATATTACAAAGAATTTTATCTCATTGTAAAGTTCTATTTTTTTTAATGTGAAAAAAGGCTCTTATAAGATTTTTGTGTAAATACAAATCATGGTATACAATACAAATCATCAAACTACTTATTAACCTGACAGTTTTTTAAATTATAAGTTTTATCAACAGCAATCCAAATTTTCTTTATAAAAATTTGTAGGAACCAGTCATTAGATGGATTTAAACTTGTATAATAGATGTTAACTTCAGTTTTTAAAAAAAAATTTCAAAATTCTTTTAAAGATCTTTCGAATGACTAAAATGTAATATATTAAAGTTAATTACAAAAAGATTAATAAGAATAAACCATTTTAAATTAAAAACAAAAATGAATATAAAATCAATCTGTATCATTATTTTATTATTTAAATTTTCATATTGCTGTAGCTTAAAAGTTAAAATTGTGTATAAACGATGTATGTGTGTGTCTAATAATTTCAATTTAGTTATATTCTTAAAATAATTATTTTCTAATTATGTGAATTTAAACTTTTAATCCTGAGTTTACTAACATCTAAAATAAATTCTGTCTGAATTAAATTTCTTTTTGATAAATATTATAATACTGCAAAGAATCTCATTGAAAATATATCAACTTTAAATTTTACACATTACTTTTTTCCTGTTTTCTGCATCTCTAGTCAGAGTATCTAACTCATTGCTCTTTAATTTATTAAGAACTAAAATAATCTAAATTACAAATTTTGGCTAAATATTATGAAAAGAAGAAAGAAATCCATTATAAGGTATATGAAATTAAATTAAGATTTTGAACTTTTATTTTTCTATAAATTAATCTAATAATCTGAATTGTAAAGTTGTTAATATTTTTTCAATTCCTACTATTAGCTCACACTCTATATATCTTGTTCAAATTTTCAATCTCTAATAAAATACTTTTTATTCATCCTCACAAGTTCAAATACATTTTTTAAAATGTGTAGTGGATGACACTTGATGTTAATACAATTTTTTTCTAATATTAATTAATTATTTGAATTTGCCCAGTAATTTTTATTCGGTCACCAAATCCATCGCTAAATGGTTGTCCAAGTTTGTCGCCAAGCTCTATTTTGCCACTTAATATTGTAATTCTGTCATATGTATATACATATTTATATTAATTGTAATTATTTAATAAAAAGTAATTAAATTTTTTTTGTTAACATATGTAGGAATTGACTTAATTATATATATATATATATTATTTGTTTAAATAGAGAATTCAAATCCTTGTTCTGTTAAGTTACTTGGCATAAGCATTCAAAAATTTAATAGTTCCATTGAAAACTGGAGTCAGGCTTTAAAAAAAATGAAAAAAAAAAAAAAACATTTTGACAGTTTAATAACAAACAATTCTTTCTTAAATGACAATAAGAAAATAGTTAATTTATATCCTACTTTAAAATTTGCAGCAAAATTGATTGAAGATTCATTTGATTCTTTAATGGATGTTCTTACTAAAATATTTTAGAATAAAGAATTTTTCAATTATTATATTATGACTATCTTAAACTTTAGAAATTATCTGTTGAATCTCAAAACAGTGAATATTGTCACGTAGATACTTTAGTATAGAACTTAATGACACACACAGGAGGTAGAGCTAAACCAATTTATTAATAGAACTAAGAATACAGTAACTGACAAATCCTCTGCTTTTATATAAGCAGAGAAAGTTCCAGAATACTCTTCTGGAGACAGTAAGAAAAGCCCAGAACACTTGTCTGGTAAACTAAAGAAATGTCCAGTATCTTCTGGAACATGAAATAAAGGAAAACATAAAATCAAGGAATTAAGTATTTACATGTACCATTAATCTCAGTGTCTCTTGCGGGATTCGAACCCAGGTCTCTTGATCACAATATCAGTGCCATGACCATTCGGCCATGGAGATTCGACAGTCTTTCTTCAATGCGGCAATATTATAAAGAAAGAAATATATTTAAGTTTATTAAAATTTATGAATTAATGTAATAGATTTTAATAAATATTATAATACTACAAAGAATCAAGAAAACAATGAGAATTGAACTTAATATCAGCAGAATCACCCTATAGAAAAAAAAGTAAAAATTTTTCCCCCAAAAAAAAAAAAAAAAGGGGGCATCAAATTAAAAAAAAAAAATTCAATTTCTTTACCTTACAAAATTTAATGCATCATTTCTATAACAATTAATGCAAAATTATATCAAAATTTTTACCCTATTATATCTATCTACCTAGTTATCAGGATATATATATATATATATAATTGTGCACTTTGTCTGAAAATGATTTTTATCCAAATATGTATTGTTATAAAAAAAAGGTTACATTGTATAAATCAAAATATTCCTGCAGATTGTTTTAAAAGAAGTGCAGTCATTTTGCTTTGCAAAATTAGCATTCATTGATGGTGAAAACTTGGCTGATGCTGGATATCTCGTGAAGTATTCAAATCATGTCTCCCTTTTGTATGTGTCAACATTCTCTTTTGAAACCATTTTTTAATTCACTCCATAAATAGTTGTGTAGATATTTATTATTTTTTTTATTTTAACTCTCATTATAAGGTGTCAATTTATTCAGTATTTCTTCCTTTGAAAGAAAAATCATTAAAAAATGTGGATGACTGATTTCTGCTGTACAATAGTATTACCTCTAACAGTCATGAACCTGCTTTTTTGATTCAAAGCATTTCTATAGGCAGAAACAATTTTTTTTCGAAATATATATTGGGAATTTATTTGTTTTCATTAAAAGATTGAATGGTGAGGAATTTTTATTTAGCAGAATTCTAAATTGTCATGGATATTGTTAACACTTCCTATACCTGTACAGGAATGTCATGTAATAGTGAGGGGGAAGCTAAAAAAATCACTGCAATATTCAGCATTATCAATGAGTACATCAAGACATTACTTTTTCATCTGTATGTATTATATCTTTCTTTTTAAATATTCTTTGCATACTAGTTTTATTCTTTGCATACTACTTACTCTGAAAAATGGACAGGTCTTACATGGGTTGAAATCTGAGATCGGAATGAGATTTAGTATAATGATAGTATACATTCAGAATGTTCATTCATGAAAATATTAAAACTAGCCAGCCAATTTCGAGAAAATGGTCATCAAACGTTTGGTGAAGCTTATATAGTGATAACTTGACTCCCGTTCCGATGATCCTGAAGGCATGGTTGTTGTTGTTACTTAACCATTTGTATATGGAAGGTCAGGGTTTGAACCTGGTTAGGAATTTTTTTCTTTTTTAATAACTTTTATTGAATTCAAAATTTACAAATATTCTTAATTAATATGTTTTTAATTTTTTCATCCAAAATAAATATTTATTAGCAAAATACATAATAAAAAAATTAAAATTTTAAAAGAAAAAAATTATAAATACAGATGCATTTTTTAAACAAAATAAAATTATTCAAATTTAATTAACTATTTACAGATAGTTTTAACTAATATGCTCTTATTTTTATGCAAGGATAAATATTTATTCTTTTAATACTTAAATTATAATTTAATGTTTAATGGGAAAATAATTAAAAGCATAACATTAATGGCTACAGATAATTTAACTTGCTTGCATCATTTTCAAACAATTAATTTTCAAATACTTGGATTTTAATAATAATAAACTATCAATTCTAACTCAACGATGCTGTATTTATATCAAAAATTTGATAAAGCAGCTGATATTTGTTAAATCTGTAAGCAAAGTTCCCCAACTGCAGTAATCAAAAGAAATAGTAGAGAGCATGTGTTAATTTATTGAATGTGTAGGCAGACGGTTCAAAACATATTAAGCGTATACAAGATTCTTATTTAATCGAACATAATCATGAAATGAATTCTTGCGAAGATAGTGTAAAAATTCAATCAATTGTACACCATCAACTGTCATCACCAATTTTTAATAAGATGATAAGGTATAGAAGATTGAATTTTTGGTACGCTGCCCAATTTTCTGATGAAAGAGAGATATTTTTAAATACAAATGAAGTGTTTTCCCATAGATCTCTTAAAGAAAACTTGCTCTTGTGGAGAATTATCATTTATCAGTTGTGCAAGATGTCGAAATATATTTTGTTTCCAATGTTTTTACTATAGTTACCATTCTGGTTCTTGTATATACTCGAAAGTAAATGTATATAGGATAATTTTTTAGAAATATTGAATTATTTTTTTACGATGTTATTATTTATAATTAATAATTATCATCATTTATGTTATATTTATTACTATTTTTTTAAAAAAATATTAAATTACAATTTAAGTATTATAAACATTTATACTTGCAAAAAAATAAGTAGCGTATTAATTAAAATTATCTGTAAATAGTTAATTAAATTTGAATAATTTTATTTTGTTTAAAAAATGCATCTGTATTTATAATTTTTTCTTTTAAAATTTTAATTTTATTATTATATATTTTGATAACAAATATTTATTTTAGATGAAGAAAAATTAAAGGCATATTAATTAAGAGTATTTGTAAATTTTGAATTGAATAAAAGTTATTAAAAAAGAAAAAAATTCTTAGCCAAGTTCAAACTCTAACCTTCCGTATACGAGACGGTTACCTAGACAACCATGCCATCGGAACGGGAGTCAGGTTATCAGTATATAAGCTTTACCAAAAGTTTGAGACCATTCTCTTGAAATTGAGTGGTTATTGCATTTTAATATTTTCATGAATGAATATTCTAAATGTATACTATCATTATACTAAATATCATCCCGATCTTCGACTTCAACCCCGTATCCTCCCCTTGTTAGATGATAAAATTCATTTAATTAAAGTATTGCATTCAATTTAAATTTAATTGTAACTTATTATCTGTTAACTGTATTTATATTAAATGTTATAAAATTGCCTTAGTTTTAAAAAATATCCAATAATTCATATTTCAGCAACTAAAAATATAAATTTAATTATATTATTTCCAGACCTGATTGAGTTGCTAGAAAAATTGAGTGATTCTGCCGGTGACTCCAGGAATTACAATAGTCGAGGGAGAAGTGCAGAATTTGAGTCAAGTGAGAACAGAGCCCGAAGTTCATCTGCTAGGAGACGTACCTCTTCAAAAGCTGGAGAACTGCATCTAGACTATACAGAAGAACAAATTGAAGCTGTGCAAAGGTTAGGGAGAGGGGGGGGGACCCTCTTTATATTTACTTGCAACATTGCTATATTTGATCTCCTTTGAAACCAAACTGCTTTATCTGTGTATCTGCTTTCTATCTTTCTTAATTGTTTTGCTTCAAACATAAGTTATATGTCTCAAAATATTAAAAATATATTTATATTAGCTACAAATATGACACAATTCCTCAGAAATATAGATTTTAACATTTTTGGAATTGAATTGTATCATTCTTTAGATTGAATAATTTTATAAATACATAATAATTCTATAATATTTCTAAAATCTCAAGGACTTTTTGTATAAATTTATTAATTGTGTTGTTGATTAACCATATTTTATATCTCAATGTTTATGTTTGGCATAATTCATTACTTTACGAGTGTCAGAATTTTTCTTCCCAATCCTTAATCCTGCCTACTTATGGTATAACATAGATAAGAGCTTGTTTTATCAATCTTAATGAAGTAGCAAGTATGAAATGCTAGTTGGTTGTCATGTAATCCACCGAGTCGGTATTGTTAAATGAGCATAATTGTAAATGAGTACACATATTATTTGCTGTTCTTAGTCTTTTATTACATTCAGAATTCTGCCAAGTGCATGTAATAACAAAGACTTGAAAACATCTCCACAGAAGTTTACAGCAGAAAAAGAATTTGCATACTATGACGATATGGTTAAGTATAATATTTCACTAAATGCCTATTGCCTTATAGTTTAACACTTATGGTACTGATTTATATTTTATCATTAATCAAAATGGCATTGTTAATTTGATTACCAAGAAAATTTTAAAAATGAAAGATATATCATAAAATTGATCATTAGATAAAGTGGAATATATAATACATTTCCCAAATTATATTTATATACTAAATATATTTCTTGCCCTTTCAAATAGTATATATCAGTAACACTATTTTAACATCAGAGTAACTAATTCACGATAATGAACAATTAAAAAAGTTGAAATTAGGTTTTTGTTGATTTTTGTAATTCAATGTATTTTCATGAGATATTTAGAAAGTTCTCAGAATTCAGAAAGTTACTTCATATATTCTTAAAATCTATAAATTATTATTCAGTAAAATGAAATGTTTAAAAAAATGAATATATTTTTTTACTTGAATTCATTTCTGCATAATAATTATTTAATAACCAATACATTAATTTTTTATTATACATGTTCTTCTAAAAACACCTCAGCATTAATAATTATTTTAATTTATCTCATTATTTGTACCTATCAAACTGTCAGGGATGCGATTCCTACAGGGATCTGCAATTTTCTATTTTTTCCCACATCCTTTTCTACTTTTTAGAAAATTTGCAGTTTAATTGTTTTAAAAGGATTACCTTAAAAATAAAATGGGCAGAAATCTCTCTAAAACATAAATTGAGCATCGAGGAACTTCAATGTAGAAGTTCTTAGGTAAAAAAAAGTTTTTTACAAATTGTCAAGTCTAAAGAAAAAAAACTAGTGTCAATGGAAGTTAAGAAAAAGAAAATTTTTGGAGTTGTCAAATTGCAGGGAAAAATTCATTTAAAACAGCTCTCAAAATTTCGTTCTCATCTGAATCTTGTAAACAAAATGAAGCTGCTTGTTGTACCAATGTGACTAACACTAAAAAGCAAACTAGGAAATGCCTATGTCAATGAAACACCTGTAAAGAAAACACAACCTAAGTGTCAATAATGTGTCCCGAAATATGTCACAAAAGTCTACCAACTGTTTAAGAAATTTTTGCAAAATTTTCTAGTGAGGTGTGTTTTATAATAAAGTGCTTTCTCCTCATATTTGTCCTCCTATATGTGTCTAAATTTGTCCTTCGCAATGTAGTTCTTAAAATATCTTTGGGAAAGTCTTATGCTATTGAGTTTTTACTTTTATTATTACTTTGAAATAAATAAAAAAGCCAATTGGACTGTAGTTTTGATAATTTTTTCTGTATATTAATTATTTAATTCATATATTATTTTATATTAAAAGTATTTATTTTATTCTATTGATATGCCAAATCATTAGAATATCAATAGAAATTCTTTTAACAATAATTTTGTCAAATTTTCGCAATCTTATTGTTTATATTATTTCTATTTTGTACTTGCAAGACTATTTTAGAGCTGTCATTGAATTTGTTCTATATATTTCATAACCACTAATTTTCACTTTCTTCTATCATTTGTTAAATTGCTTCAAATACTGCTTTTAATGCTCTATTTTATTTACGAAGGTTTTGTTTGGTTATTTGTTAAAAATTTGAATAATAATAGGTTTGACTTCAGTAAAGGATTCTCACTGGATCTTTAAGTGCTATTTCCCATTTTTTTTTTTTTTTAGTTTGTCTTTTTTATGTCTTTTTATTGTTTATTGTTTTGTATGTTTATCAGCAACAAAAATTATAAAATGTATTTTAGTTTCATTGTTTCCTTTAAAAATGAAATTCATGTTATAATGTTTTTTTTTTTTAAAGGATAAAGAAATGTAAAGATTTTTATGAGATTCTAGGAGTTCCAAAGGATGCTGGAGACTCTGAAATTAAAAAGCAGTATAGAAAACTAGCTTTGCAATTTCATCCAGATAAAAATAAAGCTCCTGGTGCTACTGAAGCTTTCAAAGGTAGTAACTGTATATATTATAATACATATCATTAGTAGGTAGTATGTATATATATATATATATATATATATAGAGAGAGAGAGAGAGAGAGAGAGTAAGTAGGTAATTGTGATAGCTACAATAATCACAGTACATTGGTGTTGGATGTATCGAGACAGTAAAATAAGTATAATATTCTGATGAAAAATGAAATTGATTCAAATTTTGTGAAATTAATTTTGAAAAAATTGATTTAAAAAATCAAACAATTATGAGCTTAACCTTAAAAAGAAGGCAATAAACTTGACCTTACTATAATGGCAATTTAAAAAATTTTAAGATATTATCAAAATAATTTCTGAATGAAAACATTTCGATATTATAATAAAAAAATCAAAACATTTTTACTCCATTTCCATTCTTTTAAAATGTCATAGATATTTTTTAATAATACATTTAATACTTCCAAGTGTATCAAATTCATTAGAATCCATCAAGTCATGTGTAAAGGTATTAGGTTCAATGTAAGTAAATGGACATTCATTATCATGTATGTAGATTATGAACAATTTTAAGGGGTATTTTAAGAAATTTACTCAAATGGATAGAAAAATTTTCATTTAATTTAGAACTATAGGCATATTATTTATGAAAAAATTTAATTACTTAAAAATATATATTTTATAAATCATATAATTTTATTTATTAATACTGTTTTTTATAATAATATATTTGTGGCTAGAATGTGTTTTACATATAGGTTAAACAATTAAAATTTTGAGGGCAATTGGAAACATTGTCTATATATGATATACCGAAAATCATTTTGATGTCAAAGGTAAATCATTGAAGTAATGTATTTTTAAAAATTGTTTTAAGAATGACTGTTTTAATAATGGCTGAGATAATATTTATTATTTTTAATTAGAATTAAATATGAAGTTAAATAAATAAACCTTTTTTTTTTAATCTATAGACGTAGAATTATGTTATTTTTAAAATAACACAAATTTGAAAAGTATGATTTGTTGGATATAATTTTTTTGAAAGAAATTAATTCAGAAATACTGTACTATCTGTGAATTGGCTAACTTTTAATTCATAAGTAGCTTATAAAATAAAATTATTTTGATTCCATGCAAAAATTGGTAATCCAGAGTATCAAAAAAGTTAATATAAGTTTTAATTGTGCAATTTGACAATCAATTTTATCTATAATAAAATTTATGAATTAAAAAAATCTTATATAATCTGCCTATATTAATTTATATTTATATTGCATTGTTTTTTTACATAAAGTGTCCACTAAAGGTTTTCTACCCCTCATTAGCTTGTGAATGGTGGTAATGATGCCACAAATATGGCGTCTATATGTAAATAAAGGGACTATGTGCTACATCCTTTGATTAGTTACAATTCCACCTACTGGCAAACGTTGTTCTTTTTTTCTCTACTGAAAAAATACAAGATATGGGAAAGTCAATAACAAAATTGTAGAGTATCTTAGATTTAATATAAAAAGGTTCTTTGAGTGTAATACTAAAAACACAACATTAGAAATATGTATTTGTTTTGTCCCAATTTCCAATTTTATACTAAAAAGCTTTATTAATAAAATAGACAAATTACTTATCAGCAGATACTTTTACCTTTAGTCTTTGTAGTGTTGCCGAATTAGCCTGCACTAATGATTATTCCATTCAGAATGACTTTTATTGTTCAGAAGATTACCTTTTCTCCTATATTCACAAGTTGTTAAGTCAGGTTTGGAAAATCACATTCAAACAAATACATGTTTTGCAAGTTTTGTTCTGAATATTATTGCACTAAAAACGCCTTTTCATAATCGATTGCTCTAAAATTTTATAATTGACTTTTCCCATAACTTGTACTATTTTTGACATCTGCATTGTTTCCATTAAGTGGTTTGTGTAATAAATACATGGTCATTTTATGATGCAAAGGCATCAAGTTTGTGACAATAGTTGTCAGGGCTCTCAAATTAATCTGCTGTAGGAGAACTATTGTTGATAATTTATATCTGTATAAAATTCTTTTTTCTTATTAGTTTCAGTAAATCATAATTAAATGCTTTTTTACTTATGCCCTCTCACATTTTAGCTATTGGAAATGCCTTTGCTGTGTTAAGTGATGCAGAAAAGAGGAAACAGTATGATGCATTTGGTACTTCTGATAGCAAAAACATTAGGAGAACACAGTGCCACCGCAATGCTAGTTATTATGAGTATACTCGAGGATTTGAAAGTAAGTTGTTTTTATTGAATTTGTTTATATGTTATTGTGCAGTGAAGTGATTTTAAAAAAATTAGAAATGTTCATTGTTTTTTTTATCTGAATTTTTTTTATTTTCTGATATTTAAGATTTTTTTTTGTTGTTGTTCTTTCCCAATCCTTCTCAATTTATACCGTTTTAAAGAATTATCATGCAAATACAAAAGTCTTTATGGTAATACATTTTTAATTTTTAATTTAAAAATGAAATAAAGTAGTAAATGTTTTGTTTTTTTATGTTTTTCCAGGGATTGGGGGCTTTTAGTTATTTTAAGAATTTGTTTATGAAATATCATGTTTCTTGCTCATACTTTCATCCCTTCCCTTTATGCAAGAGAAATAAATGAATACGGCTGGAAATTATACTCAAAAATAATTATCATGTACTGATTTACTTGGGAATTTCAAATTATATTTTTATTTATCATTTAGCACTATATATTCTCTACATATTAATAATGTTAGCCACTAGACCAGGAAATAATCCTGCATTATTTTACATATATAGTTGGTTGTTTCAAATTTTAAAAAATTGCATGTTTGTTATGTGTATTCATTTTAAATATAAATATGCTTTAACGAATTTTCCATTTTCGATGTATATAGTAATATTTTTATTCTAATTTAATTTTTTTAAATTATTTTTTAGGTGATATATCTGCTGAAGAATTGTTTAATATGTTTTTTGGAGGTGGTTTTGCCCCTGGAATGTCTGGTACATCTAACATTTTAAAAATTTGTTTAAAACATACTCATCTTTTCCTAAAATTATATTTAAGATATTTATTCAATGGTAAGATTATTCAGTTCAATAGTTATTATCATATAGTTAAAACATATGTAAAGCGTTAACGAAAAGCCTATTTCTTAAATTATAAAAAACAGTTTTTGTATTGCTAAGGGTCAGAAGAACTTTTAGAATAAATTAATAATACCTGCATGGCCTGATAAATGTTAGCAAAATCAGAACTAGAGAAATATAGAATAACAATATAAGATCAATAGATAATAATTATTAAGTTAAAAAAATGACATTGTTAAAAAGTAATAATGATTTTACATTTTTAATATTTTTTGTGATAATGATATCACTTGCTGAGCTGTAGACAATAAAAATTGTAATTAATAACTGAAAATGAAGTTGCAAATTCTAACAAAAATTTCAATTTCATGACAATTTTCCAAAACTTTAAATATTATGAAATCAGAAAATTTATTGGAAAAAATACAATTAGAATTTGAATCACATAAAAATAACTAAAGATTTACATCTCTTTCTCCCTAACTAAAGAATTGCATGATTCTTTTGGGATCACTACATTAGTCCACTTGCTTTGCTCACTCACCATATGTTTAATGTATATTTATAAATATAGTCCAATCTGCACACAAGTTGAAATAACTATTAATATCCAAGTAAGAAGCATCATATATTTACTAATAAGCCTTATAAATATAATTTATTGGAACCAGAAATCTTCTTCAAAATATTCCATTAGAAATGTGCTTATAATTTGAAGCAAACAAAATAAATCTATTTCTTTCAAAATATCATTAGTGAAAAATATTTTTCAAAAAACAATTTGGTTGTTTAAAATTATAATTAATTTAGAAATAATTCAAAAATGGTTTCTAATTTTTTAAAAAATATGTATGAAATACATCTCTAGTTCTCCAGTTCCACTTTGACTACTTACTCTATATTTTAGTAACTGCAGTAGTTACTATTGTGTAAATGTATTTTATTTGTTATTATCTCTTGTTATATTATAGTTTTTCTTTTGTTTCAAAGTTTTCAGTTACAAATTCTTTTTTTAATTTTTAAAAAATTATTAGTTGCTATAAACAAAAAAAAATTATCATTTTATAAGTAATTCACTTCATATTATGTAATTTATAAATTTATAAATGTTCTTTTGTATTTTCAGCAAATTCATATACTAGACGAGCCCAACGACGATTCCCTACTAGGGAGAGTAATACATCTCGGCAAGAGGTAGAGTATTCTTTAATATATATATATTGGTATTTCTGACCAAATAATCAACAGTTTTTGAAATTAAATTGAATATGGGTTTTTTTTATTAATCTGAAAATAAGAAATTGTAGACTTAATATCTTGCAAAGTCTTTAAAATTTACTTTGCCCATTTTAAGTTTTTTTTTTATTCGATGTACAAATTAAGAACAATATTGAACAATCGGAAGAAGAAGGTGGGGAGATACGTTTTTTCCATTGAATTTTATTTTTCAAAAAATATCTCACTGAAATTACTGCATTTTTTTTCTAACAAGGTTTCTTGAAATGATTAGAAAGTTTTAGCAATTATTGGATGATTAATAATGAAAATTTCATTTTGGTTGTGCTTGTCACCAGCATTTTTTTTAAAAATATATGATAGAAATAGCTAAGCATGAATACTTTTATGTCAGACAGTATTTAATATCTTTAAAGGTTTCAAACATTATTACATTATTCCTAATTAATCATTATTCTAGAGCTTTTGGATAAATGATGATTTTAGTCACACTGGTACATATATACTCAGTGGCCACTTTATTATGACCACCTGATTGTTTTATGAAAATGAGCTATTGCATCACAGTCTTGCTGCTAGAAGATGAGATAGGTACAAAAAGGAAATATAGGGTAAGTGAAACATCTATTGTGATGTATTGCTTACAAAGAAATAGGGGGAAAAAATGTGATTTAACTGAGTTTGATTAAGGGATGATGTAGACGCTCAGAGTGTCGGAATTAGTATCAGCAAAACGGTTGTACTTGTGAAGTGTTTGAGAAGAGCAGTTATTAATGTTTCAGAGTGGTGTCTGCCGAGCAGAAAAGTGGTTCTCTATTTCAGGCTTGTGGTCGTCACACGCTACTGAATGCTCGAGTTGAAAAGAGATTTGCCAGTAGAAGAGCAACATATCAAATAGTGGGGAATTGTAATAAAGGAGCAATTGTGAATGTCTCTAAACCAACAGTTTGCTGTACATTGCACCATATAAGTCTGGAAGTTGTGAACTGTTTGAAAGCCTCTACTGCCTGCTTTGAACAACAGAAGACGTCTCCAGTTCACAAAGGAATATAACAATTGGACAATAGATGATTGGGAAAAGTGTCATATGGTCTGATGAATCACATTTTGAATTACACCATGCAGATGGTGGGGTTCAAATGCTGACAAAATAACATAAAAGCATGGACCACAATTTCATTGTCACAGCACTTCAAGCTAGTAGAGATGCTTCAAGCTATATTTGGGAGATGTATTCTTGGCACTGTATAGGTCCATTGATTTCTGTTAAACAATGTCTGAATACCCAAGGGTATTTCATAGTTATCAAGACCATTCCTGTTATGTTGTTGGTGTACCTTGATGGGGTTGAATACTTGAAGCAAGACAATGCTCCTTTTCATAAAGCTGGCGTTCTTGTTAGATGATTCAAAGAGCATGAAAGAGGATTTATCTTGCTTCCTTGGCCAGTATAATCACCAGTCCTCAATAAAATTTAGAATTTGTGGGCTGTGATCAAACAGGCCATCAGGAAGCTGGATCCAGTACCATGAAATGTTATGGAATTGGAATATGCAATTCACCTGATATGGTCTCAAAATCCTCCTATTGCTTACCACTTGTCAATATCTCATAGAATCCAGCCAAGAATTCATGCAGGACAAAAGGTAGTCCAATATTATATTAAGAGGGTGGTCATAAAAATTTGGTCGTTCAGTATATATATATATAAGTTAATTTGATTTCCCACTCTGGAGCAAACAGCATATAACTAATCTTGAGAAAACATGGAACATCCCCATTCATGAAATAAATTTTCTAATTGTCTAATTCTATTCTGGAATAAAAGCAGTATTCTAATCCTGTGGGAAATTTGTCCTTGTATTTTAAAAGTACTTCCATGGAACCACGAATCCTTCTTCTTCAATGATGATATGGTGCCAAATGAGGCCCTTCTAAATTTTGCATTATATGTTTGAACATTTTGAAAGACATGTGTTGATTTGAGATTTAATTCAGAAATGAGAGCATACAATGGTTTGAGTGATTGATGAAGAGAGTGTAGTTTTACTTTTCTGCTCAAATAATACATTTGTAGCATTTCACCCATGAACGTTTTAACTCGACAATACTTATGTACTGAAATCAATTTTCCTCATTTTCGTTATGGATGGAACTAGTAATCTTTAATTGGGTCATGCCAAAATATTTCTAAATAAAGATCCTACCACATACCTTTTTGTCTTCTACAGCCTATCCCATTTGTCTTCCACAGCATATATACAATAATGTTATAATTTTTTAGGGGGGGGCAGAGAAAGAAAATTATTAGTGGAGGGGAAAATTTTTTTACTCACCCAATTTTTCTTAATAAATAAAATAAAAACATGAGATAAGCACATAATAAAATACAGAAATAAAAATATAAGCAAGCATGATGGAAATATCAAGTAAAATTTCGTGAATTATTTTCTTTCATTTTCTTTTTGATATTTTTTTCCCTTCAATGCTCTTGGTAAAAATCTTACATCCTCTTAATAATAGTTTTTATTGACATTCAGTTTCCAATTGATGTAATATCTTGATCCTAATCGATCAAATAAGAAAGTAGTTTAACAAAATGATATATTTATTTGCAGCCTTATATATGTACACAAAAGCAGCGTGTTCTCATCTAGGTTAATATTATTTATAAAATTCACACATTAGTTTCAAGTTTAATCATCTTCAATCAAATTGGAGAATAGACACCAAAAGACGCTAACAGGCCATTAGTTCAAAACGGCTGCTCTAGGGAACTCTCCAGAAATCCACCAATCTTTATCAGTTGAATCCTTACACAGAAATCCGAATCACACGGAGATTCTAACAAAATCAGGAACAACGATATCTGTCCGAATTCTCCTTCAATGACTCTCGCTGCTCTTCTCACTTCTTCCTCTAAAAAAAAAAAAAAAAAAAAAAATATTGCATTTTATTTCCATCAGATCTCTGCCTTTGATTTTTTTTCATTGGTGAACATGAGTTTCCTATCACCCAATAGTTGCTCAGCAATGTTTCCTTAATGGGCTTCAGTCGATCATGGAAATGTTTGTTCAGGATCCATCTTTGTAGCTGACCTTTTCCGAGCACATGTTAATTATAATCAATTCACAGCTAACTCTGGTTAAAGTCCATCTGACTTTGACACTTAATGACAATGGTTGCTCTTAATTGATCGTTTTTGAAGAGTCCCTTCATAAGGGAAAAAAAGAAAGTTTAACATCTTGATGTTTTGACGTTCTTCTCCCCTGAAGACATGATGGATCTATTTGAAACTATGAGATACACATCTGTGGCTGTAATACACATCTGTAATTTAAAAAAAATCTTTTGCTTAAAATTAGGGACATTAATTTTTGAATTATTAAAAAAAATTTTTTTTTATTCTCTTCAATTGACAAATGTCCAGAAGCATAATGTGTTTTCGATTTGTTCTATTTTCTTTCTTTATTGTACATAAGAATGAAGAATATTGTGATTTTCCTCTATTATTTATTATTGTTACTTCCAGGCAAACTATTCTGTGATGATGCAGATGCTACCAATTCTCTTTCTTGTCATTCTTTCTGTTTTAACAAGTTTTTTCATTGCTGATCCAGCTTATAGTCTTACTAAATCACTGTAAGTACTTTCTTTATCCCTGTATATATTCATTATCTTATTATCAATATCTTTTATTATTGATTAACTTTCACACATTTAATAATCTATTAGTCAATCATGAGCCAAAATAGCATTTAATCTATTCATAAAAAGAACAAATCACTTTGAAGAAATTTGTTTTTTAAGATGCTCATTTATAAATTTTGCCTACAATTATCAAAATGTACCTGTCTTCAAATTAATAACAATTTTAGTTTCTGTCTTTTAGAAAAGTTTCCATGAACAGAAAAATAAACAAGTTTTGACTTTTCTATATTTTTGTTTTAAAAATTCTGTTTGCAAGTTCTTTAAAATTTCGTATAGAAAGTACATTGACATGATAGAAATGTTAAGAATATCAATTTATTCACTGTTGATCTGTATTGCATATTTTCATTTTCAACCTTCTCATTCCAATTGCTTTCATGTACGTAGTGTATGATAGAAGTAAATTTTCCTGTCTTGCTGTAAATCTTTTGTTTTGGTTCTTTGATAAAATTATCTTAAAGAAAATTTTGTGTTTTTCAGCAAATCCAACGAAAGGAATCTAATTTATTTGAATAACAGATGTTATCATTATGTAAATATATTTCTTTTCATAAAATTAACAAGATTGAGCTGCCGAAATATTAGTTAATTAAAGTATCAATCTTATATTGTATTATTTTTATACCACATTATAAATGAGACTTTTTAAAAAAATTCCTTATGATGATAAAGAAAAATAATGTACGGTAGATTTTTTGCTAATATATTTCATAATTTTCAGGGTTTATTATTTGATTCATGCGATTTTGTTCTATATTGCCTTTTGATGAGAGAACTGTGCTTTACAGAAAATATCCATATGAGAAGAGGACAAGTAACCTGAGGGTTCCATATTATGTAAAAGAAAACTTTGCCTCTGAATACCAGGGCAGTGTGCAAAGATTAGAAGCCCAAGTAGAAGAAGAATATATTGCTAATCTAAGAGGTTCCTGTTTCAAGGAAAGAAATTACAGTAAGTTTTTAAATTCCTGGTAGCTTTTTGAGTAATATTAAAGAACTGAAAATATTATATAATCTTTTTATCTGTTTTTATGGAATCGAATGCATGTATGTTTCCTTAGACTATATACAGTTCTTTATCTCTGAATGAGTTTTAAAATTTGGTGCATGTGTTCCTCGGAATCTGTATAGATTAATTGTACAGTTAAAGAATTACTATATCCCCTTCCATTTAGACAAAAGGGGTTTTGTCTCATATGGATATTTTCCTAAAAAAGGGTCTATCTTTTTGTTAAATTATTATAAATTTAAAATTAAAATAAAAAATATAAATTTAAAATTAAAATAAAAAATAATATAAATTTAAAATTAATTACAATTAAATAATATTGTATTGCACTGATTTCAAAGACATACTTTTTTAAATATTTCAATGGATACATTTTTGATTATTATATTCTAGCTTTGCATTTTCTACTACCGATTTTTTTGCCTATTAACCATATTGAGTAGATGGATTTTGGATTTGCATTTGTATGTAGAGATTAAAGAAAATCTGGATAAAAAGAAATTCTGAAAGAGAATATGTATGAATATGGATTTGCTTCTAAAATAGGACGAGTTTGTATGTGGGTTATATAATCAACATAAAATCAAGAATATGTTAAAATCAACAACAAAAAATGTATAAAAATGAGCACAGTGACATTCCAGAAAGCACATTGTTTTGATCCTATTTCAAGATAGTTGAAATGTATCTGGAGTTTGCAAATATTAGATCTCTGTTTTTAGTATCAGTTGACATTCAAGACATCTACATTAAATATTATTTGAAACCAAAGAAATTTTTTGGTTATTTTTTCTTAATATTTTATTTTAAAATTAAAAAATTAATTTGTCAGTATCAATTTTAGAAGCTTCATATTATTCTTATGGCAAGATTTATTTTGTAAAAATGTAGATAGGAATTGCAAGCTTTTTTTACACACTATGCACCTAAGGATGCCATTATCCCTAAGCATTCGATTAGTAATTCACAAATCATTATTACTTAGTATTGAGGGTTTTAAAGTACAAGAATTTGAAAACTGTGCATCATAGAATTATATGTATTTTGCTTTTTCTTACACACATAATGAACAAATAAAAAATTATTTTTTTATTTGTAAAACTTTTCTTAATTCTGAAAATATAAATTATGTTTAATTTGAAAAACCCTAATAAAACAATTGATATACTGAAAATATCATTATTATTTTAAAATGTCTGATAAGCAATAGAATTAGTTAGTATGATAGCATCATGCACCTGAACAGTAACTTTAAGTATCGATATATATAGCTAGCAACTATATGAATTTTAATTATAAATAATTTCAATGTAAAAAAATAATGTAAGAAAATACTGAAAAAGTGCTTTTCATGTAATTATTATGTTAAAAAATAACTCTATTGGATTTGAAATATCTGTTTGATTTGTGAATTTTGATTTTGTAATTAGATTATCAAAGGATTAAATATGGAAATAACCAAAAAAATCTAGCAGAAAATGATTGGGCAGCCAAACGTTCCTTCCCCCCCCCCTTAATATTTCTAATATTATAGCTCTATTTTGGTATTTAGCTTTAGAAATTTTTCTACTTGTTATGTAAATATGGAAATTTTTTTTATTATGAAAATTGTTGAAGATATTAAATTATTTACATAGTTCCAAATGCTTTTTAACATATTTTGTTGCTTTTATGTTTTATTTTAAAATATTCTGAAGAATTAGAATTCTAAAAAATTATATTAAAATTTATTTTCCAAGTTTTGAGAGCTTTTTAAAGTTGACTAGTTGAGAACCTAAGTTGTGAAATAAGTTATTGACTCATTTGTTTTTTACTAATAGTATTTTCAATTATTTTTTCTGTAGGAGAAAGTATGATTTGGAGAGCTAAAAATTTCCGTGACCGCCTTTTGGAAGAGAAAGCCAAATCTTTGAAGACTCCTTCATGTGACGCCTTAAATGAGCTCTATAATAGTGAAAGAGTGTGGTGAATAATCTTTGTTTACAAATCCCAAAATAGTAACCTGGAGTTGCCTTCATCACATCACGTTTGACTTTTATAAAACTACAGTATGCTGACATTCTTCTATTGATTTAATTGTCCATATTGTGGTGGGCCTTCCCTTTTATGGAACCTGCTTTTCTTACTGTAATTTAACATTCTATATATTTTTCCTTCTTTTATTTACTTGAGGTCTATGGAATTATAATATGTGATAGTATTGTGTCATGTTTGTGAGAATGGCTGTTATGATATTTTCAGTATTTATTGAAAGTTCCCGATGCCATATTACTTTTATAATAAGAAAAAAATCTTATGATAAAGATATTTTTATTCATATATATATATGATATCCTTAGCAATAGGTATGATAATGTTTTCAAATATTCTTATTATTTGTAAACGATTCTGGTATGCATCATTTACTATTTTCTATTTTTGCAAAATTAATTAAGTTTCATTTACTAGAACTAAATGAAATTAAATAATATTTAATTTTTTTTCTATTTATTCAAAATGCCAAGCATACCTACTATGGAATACGTTAAATTACAAATAAAATTAAGTTCATACAGTTTTGAATTTGTAGAATTTTGAATTTCATACTTTAAGATATTTTGTGGATTTTTTTTAAAGATATTGTGTTTTTTTTATTATTTAATCATTTTTTATGAGTGATAATGATCTTTTTATCAATTTTCTGTATGGAAACTCAAAATAATGGAGCAGTAAAACACTACCTGAATATGGTTTTTCTATGGCTGATATGTGTATAGTACTCATCACGGTGATAAATTCTTTAAATTTATTTATTTGTTTATTTAATATGTGTTTTGCACATTGTTTTCTACAAGGTCTCAAAGAAATGTCAGTGATGAGATTTTCTATTACCAGTGTGCACAAAAATAGAAGGTTTATTTATTATTATTATTTGTGATAATATGGAGATAAGAGTTCTGTTTTATGACAGCCTTATACATTTTGAATTTTCATCTTTTATACTGAGTTCATAACTAATTACAATTGCGTTTTGATGATTTCTATGACAATGCAATCATTAGCAGTCTTGGATAACTGATTTTTCTAAAAATCATCTTGGAGAAAAATTCATCTTTGCTTTTTCATTATTCTTTTTGATCTTATAAGCATTTACACTTTAAATACAATTTTAAAAAATATATATTTATCCTACTTTATATTTAAAAAAACTTGGCAATTTCATTTCTTTATAAAATAGTTATTATATAGAAATACACATTGAGTTTTAAGAAAATTATGGATAGTTTTCTTTACATCCCTTCATATTCAACAAAATTTTAATGATTATTTACTAGTGCAAGTATCTTTTTAGGAATTTGGATTTTTGAACTTCTGTGAATACAAAAGTTTACCTTGTGGAATGTTAATTTGAATCCTTGTATGGAGTAGTATCTCACTTGAGATCTTTGAAGTATTCTTTCTGTTTAATCGTGAGTCTAAATATATATCTATTTTATTGGTATTTAGTGAAATCTTGATAGAAGCATATTAACTATTCCCAGGATCAGTTTCAGATGTTTTGAAAATATTTATAAATGAAACATTATTAACTTTTAAAAGATGTGTAAGATTTTTTTTTTTTTTTTTTTTGCCATCTGTAAAGTTATTAGAAATGTTAGATTTATAAAATTATGGGTTGGAAATGGATATATTGTAAATTGAAAATGACTATCATTGTCATAATGATTTTGGTTTAAAACATAACAATTAATAGTGAAAAGGTAGTTTTTTCCTCTGAAAATAATAAAATGTTAGTTGACTATGTACTCTGTATTTTTCTTTAAGAAAATAATCTTTTAGTAAAATGTTTATCCCAAACTATGACATTTACCTTGTCTGATATAGAATCTGACTTTTTTTTAAAAAAGCAAACTTTGCCCTTTTAATATTCATATACATCTTGGATGTATGTAATTTATTTTCTATTCAGAATTAAATGAACGACCAAAAAGCGATTTGAATTTTTTTTTAATTCATGGATTTTTTTTATAGCATTATAACTAATGAACCCGTTGATTTGTTAAGTGTTGAGTATTTTAGTTATACTGATTATTTGCGTGCTGTTACTACTTTACTGAATTATTTTATTTTTTTTTTGTTTTCTTGAAAACTTTCTTCATTCGTCTAATAAGATTAGATGCTTACCAAAACAATCAACTCACGTTCTGCTCCGGCCCAATATTGTGAAGATGTAAAATTTCAGCATCTTTTGTCATGAATTGTCAGAAAACATTTTCATTTTTTTTTTTCTTGTACCTCCCCCTCTTTTCAGAATGTTACATTTAATGAATTTTGTTTGATTCACATTTTCCTTTAAAAGTGTATTGTAACAA
The DNA here is from genome assembly GCA_026543865.1 of Argiope aurantia. NCBI lineage: Eukaryota > Metazoa > Arthropoda > Arachnida > Araneae > Araneidae > Argiope > Argiope aurantia. Next base: position 43,429 of record JAPMOR010091680.1, on the reverse strand, counting down.
TCATATTGTTGTGAATGTACATATTGTATTCAATAATAACTTTTGTATACATTTTGTATCTGCTGAACTTTTTGTTTTCATTTTTATAGTATTACATGTTTCTCCAAACTGTTATATTATTCTTCGATGGATATATTATTTTGTAAGTAAAAAGAAAAATAACTGGTAAAAATTTTCGCCATTCTTATCATATAAATGGATAATTGTATTTGTATGAAAATCGTAAATAGTAAAAATATCCTTTTTTAAAAAATATTATTTCTTGATATTTTAAATTTTATCATTCTTTAATTTTTATATTATTTTTTGTTATAGTTTCTAGCTCTTTATTTCATAGCTAATTAGCACCGAACAATTGTACGTACACATATGCTTTCCTTATAATCAAGAACTGAGATGAACTGATGATGAATTCAAATGGAAGAAATATCTGTTTTATGTTATAACAGAAATTTGTATCAGTTATGAATGTGTTCTCTCAGTCTGCAGAGAAGTCATATCTTTAAACACCATCTTCTTTCAATTAAAGACATTTCACACGATTATGTATCGAGAATCCTTATTTCTCAATCACCCGGTCTTTAATAAGGCAATAGGAATCTATAAAAATTATGAAAGTATGTTTCAAGAAACTAAGTCAGATATTTCTCTTTATATGCTTTTCATAAATTTCTAGGATTATTTAGCCTTTTGACTTAAATGATTAGAAGGTTGATTGTAAAGAGATACAATGTAAAGATGCAAAATGATTCCTAAATAAACAAGCTATTTTTTTCCTTGTGTCTTTGTTTCATTTTGTTCATTTTCTTTATTTAGCAGTGAACTGAATGAATTCAAGTTAATATTTAAAACCAGAAATCATTATCTTTTTAAGCATTCAATATCTAGTTCTTAATTTAATTTGAAATGATATAGTTTCTAATTATTTTAGATTAAAAAATTTATTTTATAATCCATGAATACATTCAATATAGATACATGATGTTTAGAAAAACTAAACTTTTAATAAATTGCTTTATTATGATGAATGCCTAATATTGAAAATTGATGTTATTGAAAATATTTATATTGATTCGGGCTGCTATAATTTTTATAATGTGAATGTCAATTATGTTACATAGGACAAAATGCCTAAGGAACAATTTCAGTCTATGAAAAAATTATCTAATTTACTACGAAAAAATAGAAATAAATTACTAAGAAAAAATAGAGATAAATTTAGTCCTGCCATGCACAAATGCTCTTTTACTTTTTCTAGACTATTTTTTTTGTGAAGAAAGCATTAAGATTTCGTTATAAAGAATTTATCTTCACCTCTGATTTTTCTAGCAAGTTTATACCTGTAACATACTTTTGTAAAAGATGTTACAAATGATGGCAATTATATATATTAGAATTATTATGTAACTACATTGCTGTTTAAATTACATAGTAAATTCACATTATTAATGTTTTTATCAAAAATTCTCTTTCTAACTGCTAAAATTCAAATTTAAAAATATTAAGTTCTTTGTTGTGCGAGTTTCCCATACATCTTGGAATCTAATACTTATAACTTCAATTTTTTTATAAAATAAAAAAGCTGCACTAATTTTATTTACAGTTTTACTTCTGAAATGGGATTTCCTTTATTGAGCTAATAAAAGTTATTAACTTCCTCTTTGTGCTTAATTTCTTAAACTCAACCAACCAAAAATTACCAGCAAAATGCAATGTCTTATTTACTTGTCATCCTGTTGACCATTTTACCAAATGTAATTATGTTGTTGTTGTTTATAACACTTGTCATAGACAAGCCCACTGACGAATTCAACAATTCTAAGCCTAATTTTAGCATCTTTTGTTTCAGTAGCACCATCTAGGGCCAAGAATCTCATATCTTAGCTACTCATATCTGTGTCGCCCCTTTTCACGGGACAGACTTCATTCATACATTTCATTCACTCATCCACAGATTGTAATTTAGACCTGAATCAGAGAACGATCACCTCTGAGCCAGTATCCCAATGTGAGAAAATGGAGAAGTAAGCATTTTTATAGAGTGCATGTTGAAAGTATTAAATGAAAATTGAATTACATCAGGATAAAAAGAACATTTTAGAAGGAAGTTAATATAGGTTAAATTAAAATAAAAATTTGGAAATTAATTAGGATTTAAATTAGATTAAGAGATATCATTGCACACACACATACATAAACACACATATATATAAAGTAGTATTTTACATAGTCTAAAAAGCTACTGGTCAGATTTATGCATTTTTTTTTCTCTACAGAATGATATTGTCCTGACAATGTTTAAAGCTATAGGAATTCTGCATCTGATGTGTAGAAAGTACAGAGCTTAATAATCTAATTTGAGAAGTAATAGTACTATTATTTAAAAGTAGATGGCTTCACGACATAGTACTTACAGCGAAGTTAACCAGGTAAGAATATGTGTAAAGGTAAGCTCTAGTGCATTTACATTTGTATTCTGACTTATAAAGTGAAGATAAAATTTTATGAAGTTCTATAATGCTCAATTTTTTAATGTTTTGTTAGTGCCCAGTATTAATTGTGGTGATTTTACTGCATCATGAAGTTATTCATTAATCAGTATACGTGGATTAAATTTGGGGAATCCTTTTTTATTTCGCACTAGCCGCCTTTGGCGACCAGCCGGTTCGCCAGTATTACCGCTCGCTACAATTTTCAATTAAATATTTTAAGTAACTGGTCTCTTAAAGGATTCTCAAACAAAACATTTTTAATCTTCAAATTTTGATATTCATACCAAACTTATATTGTTTAGATCGTTTCGTTCAATTTACTATAAATATTTTGCTAATTTGTTGCCATTTCCGGTAAAACTTCAACTTTAATTAAAAATGTAAATGACGAAATTGCAATTAATATTAAGATATTTTTTAATAAAACCAAGCGCTTTATTTTATTTATCATCTTTATTGTTATTTATTAATTATTATTATTATTGAATATGAGTATTGCAAACAGAATTGCTCGGTATTTAAGTCTTATGTTAACTACAAAATATTTTTCATAGTTGATGTAATATCTCAAACAATTATTCAACAAAATTTTTTGAGATTCAGTATAAAATTCATTTTCTAGTTTTGCTTTCAAAAGGATTGAAATGAAATCAATAATAATATTTTGTTCCTGTTTATAAATATATTTCAAAAATTATGAAGTCTAAATTTAATGCAGTAAGGTATCATATTCTGATAAATATTCTAGACACACCAAATTTTAAATAAATGAATGAATGTTTCTATTTTCCACGATCAACTAAGACTTATTTATGAAGTTTTAAATGTTAAAAATTTAGAAAAACTCACCATTTTCATAATCTTAGGCCAATTAATCTTGAGAAACCTGCGCGCTGATTGGCGTATTTTCTTTGAAACGATCGATGAAAAATCTAAAATTATCCATTTTTTATTGAATAGTGATATTCAAATCTTCATAAATCAGTCAGTTTAAGTGATTTGAAATTAACTCTTAAAAGTCAGTGATTTAGTTGATGGAAAATTAACTCTATGACCATCATAAAATCTGTGCTTTCTCTTGTGGTGTATGCATTCTCCTTAATATCCGATCGAATAAAACATGACATACAAAAGTACTACATAGAAAAAACACATCAAAAGTAAACATAACATTTCAATAGTTGCCAAAAACAAAAGATAGAAAAATGCAATGAATAAGCAGACGATATTTAGAAAAGTACAGATATTTAGACTGGAAAATGAAATTATCTGAAATTAAAAACACGCGCAGACGATATTTACAAAAGTAAAAATATTCAAACCTGAAAAGGAAAATATATGAGTTATTCCATCAATAAATGCCATAAGTTTGTTTACATCTTCATTATTTTATGAGTCATTAAACATCAAAATGGGTCCGAGACTAAATAAACACCCTGTATAGAGAGTGTAAAAGATCATAAAATAATTTTTCTTGAAATTATTTTTCAGAAAAAATAATATTTCATATTTGTTTCATTTCCTACAAACGCGTGCCAAAAATTATATTTTTGCAGATTTCATTTCCAAAAAGATTTAATTTATTTTTAGTTAGAGCTTTAATCAATGTGATGGCAACACTTTGAAAAAAGCTATTTTTTTCTCAGGAATGCGAAACGTGCTTAATCCTCATTTTTATTTTTGACGAAAAAAATTATTGAAAAACATAGTTAAAATATTTATTTAAAAATTCATAAAAAATAGAAATTTAATTTTAAGATTAAAACAGTAGTATCATTTAAAAGATAAATTTTTTATCTTTAACTTCATGCAAAAATCTTTTTTGTGCGGTAATATTTTCGGCAGTTATAGCAGAAACACGTCAAAATTTCGCTTAATTTTTAAATAAATAAAATTCTATTTAAAAATTCGAAAAAATAACCCCCAGGTGCACATTCCCGGCCTCCAAGGTATACACGTGCCAAATTTGGTAGCTGTAGGTTGAATGGTCTGGTCTGTAGAGCGCCAACACACACACACACACACACACACACACACACACATTGAGCTTTATTATAAGTATAGATGATCAAATAAATATACTTTGTATACTTCCGCGTAGGATAAACAATGGATTTATTTGTATACATGCCACATGAATCACCAGAAACATGATTATCCGAGAGCATTGCAACGGACTTGAAGTTGAATTTGTTGTTATAATAAATTGTTTGAATTCAACAATAATTACAAGCAACAACAACAATTACAAACACGAGCTTTCAATTCTGTTCATTTAATCTATAAATATGCTCAAGTCTATCAATAACAAAAATATTGTCGAGTTCAACTAATATAGGATGCGCCATAAATTCGTGAGAACTTCAAAAACTGCAATAAAAAAAAAAGCAATGCTTGAAAAAAATTCGATTTGCGGGAATATGTTCAGAGACCCTTTGGATTTTCTTCCCTATTAAAAATGATTAAAAAAATGCCGATAGATGACGCTCACACGTCAAACTGAGATGGTTTATGCAAATTCGGAAAACAGCACAGTAACGTAACACAGAGCATTTTATTTTAAAGCAAAAGATGTTCAACATGATCGCCACCACAAAGCATTAAGAAAGTGAGGCGCGTAACTACGCCTGTTTCATAGACAGCATAAACGAGGATTCTTTCAAGAGTGTTCTTATAGAATGCTGCTATGCATCGGTAGAATCTTTAAGAACCCCGCTGGAATTTTGGTTACTGTTTATCTATTAAGAATTTTGAACATTTCCCCCCAACAATTAATATATGCTTGACCATTGTATTCCTAGTTAGTCCTGTTATTTTAAGTTAACGTGAGGAATTTTTTGATTTTCTATTGAAGGAACAATATGGCGGGTGAAGTTTCCTAAATGGTATAGGTTTCGTCTTTTCATATGCAAATTCCACTTTTGCATTCTTGCTACAAATTTCCAGCTTCTTAAGTTTTTCTGTTACTTTAGTTTTTATTATATACTTCTCTGAAGCAGCCACAACAGATATACAGTGCACTCCCGAGTATCCGGTTCGCGACTATCCGGTCGAATTTTCTTTCATAGTAATTAGTGAGTTTTAAACGAGAAAGACAAGGCGTTGCTTTGGCAACATTGCCTGCGCATCAAGATTACCACAGTGAAAATTAGAGAATTTATGTTAAAATGTGAATAATTTATATCCTTTTAATTTTTCTCTAATAAATTCTTGAAACGTGTCGGGACGGCGGCCGCGTTCACATTCTACGTTGCTTGAGATAAATGGGAGGCTTAATACTAAATGAGAAAATGTCTATTATAGCAGTGAGTTTTGATGTACTGGTTTTGCCTTCTGGTACTGGTGGGCAAAGCAATAAGTTCATAGACCTCCGGCCTAGCCGGCTTTTTTATTATCCGGCCTGCCCTTCCGCCATAGGCCGAATACTTGAAATTGTACCGTATATCATTTGCATATGTCTAGATCTTTGCATCGCTAAGAAATTCCAATTGTAAGGCATCATTTATGACCAGTAACCACAGCATAGGTGCGGAATTAGAGCCCTATGGACAACCTATTGTATATTTATGAATACATTTCTTATTTCCATAGGAGAAAGATATAGATGATCTGTCATCTTAAAAAGTTCGCCAATGATCGAAAAAGGTTTTTCGACATTTTATTTATTTTTAATTTTGAAGAACAGCGGGTCACCACACCCTGCTAAATGCACTTTTTATAGGAAGGGAAATTATTACATTGTTTTCCGTCTGTTACTTTGCTACTGAAATCCATTCTTTAAGGAGAATAATGGCTTCTTATACCGGGAGTGAAACCAAATTCCTTATTTGTTTTGCTATTAGAGGGCGGAAAAAAAAATTATCTTGGTGCTTAACTTGTCTAGAACTTTCCTTAGTACATCTAACTGGCAAATTGGGCGAAACGCCGTTGGATCTGTATCTACTTTGTCTTTCTTGTTAAAGAGCACTAAATCTGCTCTTTTCCATTTTTTTTTTTTTTTTGGACAGCGTCCTTCTTTAAGACATTTATTATAAAATGCTGTAAGAAAGGATTTATTAGTTATGAACACTTCACTAATGATATTTCCATAAAGTTCATCAGCACCTAATGCTTTTTTATTATTAATACTATTTATTCCAGTTTCAACTTCAATTTCAGAAAAAGAAGAAACTCGTATTTGGAGGTGTTTTCACGAATATTGTGCCGAATGAAATTATCTTTGGGATCATCAACAAGAAAATGAAAAAAGTAAAGAAATCATATTAAAAGTATATTTCTAAAGTAGAGAATATATATATATATTCTTTTTTAATAAACTAAAACTTAGTCTCAGTTACTGAAAGTTTACCCAGTGTTAGACTTAAGTGATAACACAATCTGAACAATAAGAAATCATACTATGTGTAAGCACAAATGTTAGATAACTAATAAAAATTTCTTTCATAGTTAATAAAGTTCCCCTACTGTACAGCACTTTTTGTAAATAAAATAAAATAAAATTTGTATTAACTAAGAACATGAACAATGACTGAGAAAGATAAAGAACACTCTTTCGATATTTGAAAGAGGAATTTTAAGAAAAATATTTGGTGCTATGAATCGGAGATGAAGAACCAATTCAGGAATTTATAAAAAAAGCCTGAAATTATGAATTTTATTGCAATATCGAGGATAAATTGGGCAGGACACTTAGTAAGAAGGAATGACTATCGAACTACTAGAAAATCTCTTTGGCTATACCGTCTGTACCCAAAAAAAGAGGGAGACCAAAATTTCATTAAATTCACAGCTTGGAAAAAGATTTGAAAACTTTGGCCAAGAACAGGACGGCATGGAACAGAATTCTGAGAAATGCCGTCAGTGAATATTAGAAAATTCAGAAACCAGTTCTCTTAAAGATTGCCCACAATTAAATGATTTGTTATTTTTGTTTGCCTCAATATCTGTTTCTTACAAATTAATTACAAGGAGATTTATTTAAAATACATAAAAAAAACAAGTTTAAAAAATGGGGCATCTATAGGAGATACGAAACTTGCATTGCAAGGCTTAATCCAACTATGCTAATTCCAAACAGCAAAAAAACCTGTTCATTTAAGATTAATCCATTTCTTTTTACACCCTGAAACTTTTAAAACAAATAAACTTTACTCAACTCTCTCTCTCTCTCTCTCTATATATATATAACGTGAAACACATATCTTTGTAGCAGTGTCGTGGCCAGAGAGAGAAGACACTTTGGATTTTTAACTTCTCTTTTATTCTATTCCGGGAGGCATAATTTATGTACAAGCAAGAAGCAACGAGGTACGTCAATCTACAGAACGACACAAGAGCAAAGAAGCGTAAACAATTTTAGAGCTCGTGCATTAATTAAATAAAAAAGGTGGAATTGGATCAGGAAATAGGAGAACATTTTAGAATGAAGTTAATATGGCTAAATTAAAATAAAAATTAGGAAATTAATTAGGATTTAATTTGGATTTAGAGATATCATTACATATATGTATATAACATATTTTTTAAAAAGCTTTTAAAATATGAAAATAGACCTGAGTAAATTATATACAGTTGGACTAGAGCATTTAATTTTTGAAACAATGCTTTCATAAGTTAAGAGAAAATAATTTATACATTTAAAGTCGCTTTTAAAAATTAAATTAGCTCTCATATCTGTTGTTTTGCAGTTCACGCTTCAACCCTTTGTAGCAGAAAACAAAGCTAGATGTGGATTCAGATTTTGTCGGTTTCTATCGGGCACTCAACTCCATGGAATTCGGGTTCGGTACGATCAATAACAATGAAAAACTAAACGAAATGCAAGTAGAGTTCAGAAGTAAAAGAAGAAAAAAAGAAAGCTTTAAAAAAAATGGCATTTTCCGTGAAGCGTTCAGTGAGCTGCGCAAAAACAATGTCTGTTTTTTGTATCACAAATGGATGATGGGTCGTGCGATGCAGTCACGATCGCAGCACATAAACAAAACCTGTTCTCTCTCTCCCTAATCAACACGATGCTGTTCCCGCCCCCACATGCCCTAGAAGTAAGGATGCCAACCCGCGCCATTCATCGCTTTTTTAGCGATATCGTGCAACTTCTTCCATAACACTAAATTTCAAAACTTGTTTATGTTGTAAACTATCTTCATTATTTCCAAGCTTTGACGAAATGCTCACAACATGAAATTCACAGCCGCCTGTTACGACCAGCAGATTCGCCTGGGTTTAGTTTAGTTATATTAACGTCCCGTTTTTAAAGCAACACTACGGCTATTTTGGGACGGACCTCATAATTTTGAACCACGGTGAAATGACGAGGACGACACCTGAGCTGCCTCTCACCTTCCAAGCTTCTACACCACACTAGCGGGAGGACGTTTGGCCCCGACGGATTTAATGGGCACCAAGCCCGCTTACACAATGGTTCTTCGGTGGAATCGGGTCTCAAACCTGAAACCTTCCGGTTCCGAAGCCGTCAGTCCACCGCAGCCCCTTGCAGATTTCCTGGAATTGATTCTGCAAAATTTCTATTTAATCTTATTAATTCCCTCAACAAAGCATTTTTAAACTTCAAATATCGATGGATATTTAAGTGGCAATATTTTGAAAGCCTTACCCATTTATATTTATAATACTATGCATCTCCTTAATTTTCTGTCATTTCACCTAAAATGTGAACTTTAATTTGAAACGGAGTTCTGATTTAACTCCGTTGGTTCATAATGTAATCGTATGTACCCTACTGTCATGAGCGATTTAAAAAGAGCGTATGGCGCATGGGATATGTATTATTTTTTCCCTTTTCATATTCTATTATTATTCATACTAAAAGTTAATATAAACGCACTGATAACTTGTATAATTGGGGGGGGGGGGGATATTGTATAATCGGACGCCATAAAACTGGCCTCCGAGAAATGTATATTGCCCCTTCATTCACTCACTAAGCCTCAGGTAATAGTATCGATATTTTTTTAATTTTCGTAATAATTCAGAGAATTTTTATTTCTTTTGATAAAAATTCACATATTACAAGTCCGCGGTGGCCTTGTGGTAAGGTCTCGGCTTCGGAACCGGAGGGTTTCAATTTCTCCACCGAAAAACCGTTGTATAAGCGGGTCTGGCGCACATTAAATCCGTCGGGACAAAATGTCTTCCCGCTGATATGGAAGTTTGAAGAGGGAGGTGCCAGCTCAAGTGTCGTCCTCGTCATCTGACCGCGGTACGAAATTATGAAGTCCGTCCCAAAATAGCCCTAGCGTTGCTTTAAAAAAAAGAAGTTAATATAACTAAACCTAAATCACCGTATTACAAGTAGGAAACAGAACTTTAGGCTAAACCAGCATACAGTCTTCGACTTTCTTGTAAGCTTAAACAATCCAATATCCTTTTTCCTTCCTGATTATCCTTTATTTTTCGCTGGATTGTTTAAACATATAGCGGGAATGGGATAATTTATTGGGGCTGTAAGCCCTTGAAGGTGACGACTATTTGCAAGCGTAAGTGCCCTGCCCCTCCATCCCCAAATTCCGCTTGTAATGATACTGCATGGCACGCGCTCTGTATTTCATAATACAAATGAAGAAAACTGGTATGCGTTTTGGATGCCTTCTTATTCGCCGATTGGATGCCAAATTTGATATATATCTCTAATTTGAGTTGTATGTCCTCACATCAAAATTTATTCCTGAAAGACGTTGCATTTTTGAATTATTGTTCTCACTTCTATGCGAAAATATGTACCAACTAAAGCTCTCTCCCGCATCTAAAATTTAATACCCATATAAGATTCTGGTGATAGATGCTTGTAAATTAAGTCAATTGCAATCAGTTTCAGGTTAGATTATTTTTAATAAAATAATTAATTTCGTAAAAATGTAGCATCAATTTTTTTTCCCGCGACGTTTTGCGAAAATCTATATTTAAAAAAATGTGTATTTTGGATTTGGTTAGGGTTTAGGATAACATAACAATGTTCATTAGAGTCAATTCATTATTACTCAATAAACGTAAAGGAACTTGGGCAAATTTCTTATTAAGAATTCACTGAATAGCTTGCAATTACTGCTGTAAAGTTAAAAATCAACTGCTGTTCAAATACATTATTTTCAGACATTATTTTATTTCTTTCAGCGCAGCATTTTCTTGGCTTATATAATTTTAGTTTTTAAGTTAGAAATTTATTTTATTAGTTCTTACATCTTGTCTACTTTATCCAATGTCATTTTCTTTTTTATAATAAAATTTCGTTAACTTTATACCGAATTTCACATTGTATTGATCCTTTTAAAGTTTATAATGTATTTAATTGATTTTATTAAAGCGATTTATTAGATTTTTCTTATTTTTCAAAAAATTAGTTCGTAGACATATACAAAAACGAATTGAATGAAATTTTAGTATGACGAAATAAGCATAAAAAAATCGTCATCGGATTTTCACTGATTATTTTTTAAATATCTGAGAACTGTTAAGTAATCGTGTACGATATTTTACCCCTTCTGGTAAAGGGCCGCGGTGGCCTGGTGGTAAGGTGTCGGCTTCGTAACCGGGGGGTTTCAGGTTCGAGACCCGATTCCACCGAAGAACCGACGTGTAAGGGGGTCTGTTGCACGTTAAATCCGTCCTGACCAAACGTCCTCCCGTTGGTGTGGTGTGGTGTGGAGAGGGGGGTGCCAGCTCAGGTGTCGTCCTCGTCATCTGACTGAGGTTCAAAATTACGAGGTTCGTACCAAAATAGCCCAAGTGTTGCTTCAAACGGGACGTTAATATAACCAAACCAAACCCTTCTGGTAAGATTTAATTATGAAAATGTGTGCATGAAATAATCATTTAATTTTTATTTAAAAAAAATTGTTTCATTTTATAATTCTTACATATTGTTAATTAAAATTACATTAGTGATATGGATATTGTAATTCGTAAATCCATATCAAACATTTCTTCAAAAACATCTAATGACTTCGGTTTGGTTTAGTTATATTAACGTCCCGTTTGAAGCAACACTTGGGCTATTTTGGGACGGACCTCGTAATTTTGAACCACGGTCAGATGACGAGGACGACACCTGAGCTGGCACCCCCTCTCCACACCACACCAGCGGGAGGACGTTTGGTCAGGACGGATTTAACGTGCAACTGGCCCCCTTACACGACGGTTCTTCGATGGAATTGGGTCTCGAACCTGAAACCCCCCGGTTCCGAAGCCGAGACCTTACCACCAGGCCACCGCGACCTCTAATGACTTCGGATTAGAACTTAGTTTTCCCAAAATCAGTGGCAGGAACTTCCGTAAGTTTCTTTATTTCACGCACATCATTTATATCCTTCCATACTTCTGAGGATGTGTCTATGATTCCGGAACATTCACTACAATCACTTACTAGTCTCTTAGTGTATCGTCGTTTTCTCGATAATATTTCACTATTATGAATTTCAATATCAGTATCAGGTAAAAGTATACTTATTTCTTCCGAGTTTTCAGAATCTCTCTAATCACTTTGATCTTCATAGTCTGCTCTACTCTTATCCATTACAGTGTTTATTTCACAACACGTTTTTACTTTAGTAAAAATTTATATTGACCGAACCTATGTTCATTCTGAATATTCATACGAATGAAATCCCGCTGACTAACAGCAATTTAATCGTGATTTATATAAAGAAATTCTCACGGTTTACAATATGTAATAGTCGTCTATTATATCAACATAAGTGATAAAGAAGTGCTGCCGGATTAATTACGCTAGAATACCAAACCAAATTTATTATCATATTCAACAGTAACTTTAGTCGCATGAGGTTTGAGGTTTGGTTATATTAACGTCCCGTTTTGAAGCAACACTAGGGCTATTTTGGGACAGACCTCGTAATTTTGAACCTCGGTCAGATGACGAGGACGACACCTGAGCTGGCACCCCCCCCTCTCCACACCACACCAGCGGGAGGACGTTTGCTCAGGACGGATTTAACGTGCAACTGACCCCCTTACACGACGGTTCTTCGGTGGAATCGGGTCTCGAACCCGAAACCCCCCGGTTCCGAAGCCGAGACCTTACCACCGCGGCCCCTTTAGTCGTATGACGAGTGTAGCTCGTCATCGTGCTGTATGGCATGAAAATCAAATGACGAGCTGTACTGGAAGGGGTTAGAACGCGAAAACAGATTCAATATCGTTTTCTGTTTATTATGGAATCGCTCTTATTCGTCAGTTTAATGCAAATAATTTCAGTTCAAACTGCATCGATGCTGTTGGAATTTTTTTATGTGTTAATAACTGGCGTATGTGTACCTGCCACACAGCAGGAGATTTTATAAATATTTAGATGACATGGGCGTTTAAGTTTGTCAATGGACTATGAGGTTACTTCATTGCATCGGGTTAAACACGCTTTGCTTTAATTTAGGATTTTTATGTGGGGCATCTTTTATTCTCCGTCAATTTGTTTTTAATCGAAAAAAAATTGTGTTCTGCTATGAAGTGCAAATTCTATTCAACACAAAATCCTTCGTGGTTAAGTCTTATTTTTCCAGAACCTGCATGAAGCTTGCAGGTTCCTCTTTCCAATACACCGGCAACAACTATTTCCCTAACTGGTGGCGGACTTCTCTGGAGTCAAACTTCGACCCGGATGTTTTGCCACTGAAATGAAAACCAGAGCCCCAACTTGTCGCCATTTGGCGTCACTTGGCGGATTTTTCAAACTCCAGCATTTCAGCAGAGCTTTTTCTCACCTGCGCTGGATATCCGAGCAGAAGTTTTCAGTATTCTCTGTAGAGAAGAGTTGAGCTGCGTAACTTTTTTTGGAATACTTATCCGCGTCTTCTGCATTTTCGTTCTATTCCCATATGCTGTCGGGGGAGGCGGGCGCTTCTGAGGACAGGGGGACATGATGCCCCGAACGGTGCTGTATCTCGCAGCTTCCATTCTTTTCACGCTTTGCTCATCAGGTAAGGAGAGGTCATTGATTCTTTTTATTCTTTCGGCGAAGAGCATTCTTTTCTATTCCGGAACTAACCGAAGGTGCAACAGTTTTCTTTTTCAGCGCTGAGTTTATTTACATTTAAAATCTTGGGAGGCAAGACATCTATTCATTTTTCAAACTTTTATTATTTATTAAAAATTAGTTAATATTTTATAATTTGATACATTCTGGATAATGTAGAAATTAAAATATTTTATAAGAACTTTGAAGAATATTCGAATTTTTAATCCGAAACGTTGTAGCATGATAATATTTTAGCGTCGATTTGTTTATCTTCGTTTTAATTTTCAAATTTGTTTTAAATTATAATTTATAAAAGACGTACTCGTAAAATTGTATTTAATATGGCGCATAACTGTATTTTTTTACTACGCGCATGCGTATATATGCAGTCGTTAAAACAGTAATAATTATTGTTATAGAATGTACTGAAATGTTTAAAAAATAATTATTAAAATTTGAGAAAAAATGATACAGGAAATTAGCTGATATCATTGTGAAGCATTCTTTAAAAATTTTCGCAATAAAAATAGCATCAAGCAAAAAAGAAAAAAATAATAAATAAATAGGATTATTATCGATAATAATCATTGTGACTATCAATACAGTCAGCAAGTGGTTGTCGTTAAAGATAGATTCCTATGTGTCGTAGGACATGTTTTGGAATTGTTTGATCAGCAAGATTCTTAAATTCGCTAACTAAGTTTGGTATGGTTCATTTTCAATTGAAAACTGAAAGTACTAAGTAATTTTAAATAATTCCTGGGTTATTAAATTTACTTTTCGATGATAGAAAATAGCGGTCCGATAGGTATTTATCCTTTTTAGGAAAAATTTTCATCTTAAATGTTTTTAAAAAATAGATTTTTATCTTTCATATTTGAAAAATTAGTCATGGAATATGATTATCTTTCATGCTCATTCTATTTCTTTAAAATGAGAATATGTAATTAACGAAAGAAACATAACTGCCATATATTTATATTGCATTTTCCAATCCAAATTAAATTCAAATGTGTGATTTATTTAAAAATTACCGATATTCCATCGATATAAAGATGAGGCACTGTACAAGAAGACAAAAAATTAGTATTAAAAAATGAAATGATTTAATATTAGGATTTACAACAATAAAATTAGTCTTACCTATTTAATGAATGTAAAATTAATTTATACATTTATTAATTTTATTAATGCTTACTTGTGCGCTTCATAAGTGAAATTCCAATGATATTCCAAAACTCTTATAATGGTTTACGATTATCCTTTCCGATTAATATAATCTTAAAATCGAGAATTCTGATTTCAATAAAAATATTTCATCTCGCATGAGGAGTTATGAGATGTTACATTGCTTTGTTTTGATCAATTCTTTCGAAAGGAACTATTGCCTTTTAATTTAAAAATTCTTTTCAGAAAAACATTTTCTTTCTTTTCATTTGTTAAGGATCAATACATTCTTTCTTGCAAAATTTTTCGCTTTTTTAATAATCTTATTAATTTTCAAGATAAATGTATAGTGTTCTAAATAACGTACAAGATTTCAAAAATGTATTTTTAAAAAAACGTCAAATGATTTAAAGGAAATAAAATTCCGGACATTTGAAGTACGGAAGAAGCGAGAGCGCATTTAAAAAAAGTTAAAGATAAAAAAAAAATCAGGTGTAAAAATCTCGTCCATTTATCCGCTTGGACTTTATTTATTTTCTCGAGATTTTGACGAATTTACATGTTTTAGAAATTCCTAAGTTCGAAAAATACATTTTTGGAAAATGTTCGTCTGTTTATCTGTGACAGATAATTCAAACGTTTTAAGCTAGACGGATAAAATTTGGTATACAGTCTGCACACCAAATTCGTAGATTTCTAGTAAATTTCGAGCAAATCAGATCAGAGAAAATTCGCCAGTCCAATATAAGTTAATATGATAGTTACGAAACGAAGAGAGCTAGATGGATAAAATTCGGCACACAGATTTAATATCGATAGCGTAGAAATCTGTCAAATGTTGAGCCAGATCCGTCGGTCTCTACTTTCAGAAACACGTAAGCGCGATAACTCAAAAACGCAATGATTCAAATATATCAAATTTGGTGCTGGATTTTGTGACTACAAGTACAGTTTTGGGCCAAATCTTGGTTTGAATCGATTGAGAAAAACGATTCTAAAGCACAAATTCAATTTTCGGATACTATTAACAGCATGCCAAGAATGAATCGCCATAATAACTCGAATCACACATTAGATTCAGTAAAAAGGCTAAATTCACGCCAAATTTAATATTTTGTAACTGTTGTATGCTAATGCCATGCAAGGTGTTCTCTGGCATAAAACGTTTATTCCAGATTATGCGAAAAAGTTTTATGATGAAATTTAGCATGGGATTTGTGACTACAAGTTTAGTTCTGTGTGAAATTTTTGTTTGACTGGGAAAACACTCTCTAACAAATTCAATTTTCGGTACTAATAACCTTATGCCAGATAATAATCGCCAACTAACTCGCCAAGGATAACACGATAGATTCAGTAAAAATGCTAAAAGCTAATATTTCGTGGCTAATATTATATATATTATAATAATATTTCGTAACTTTATTAGAGAATATGCGAGAGTGTTTTGAGGTGACCACTTCCGCTGGTTTATCTGTCGAAGAATGAATTTATATAAATCTTCCTGGTTCAAAATCTTTAATTAGAATTATGATGTCCTTGATCGTCCGAGGATGAAGATTCCTGTTGACCTTATACGTTATCTTGAAACCCGGATCCGAAGATCCAACGATCTTCGAAATTTTGAATCTTATTCAGAAGATGGAGACGATATCTTATCGAGCATCCTGCTTTTCTACGAACGAAATAGTTTGATCCTTATTGACAGACATTTAAACTACCACTGCTTATGCAACCTCAATATCTTAATATTGAGTGAATTTGGCTTCCCTAGATTTGTCCAATTTGGAGTTTTGGCTTATTTAATTGAACGAGAGTTGTTTTAGATGTCTGTTTCATACATATTTTTAAATAAAGACTTCAAATTTCAAATACGCTAAAAACATGAAATTCAAACATTTTGAAATTCTGAAATGTTCAACCAAGTTATAAAGAATTCCAGTAAATTTTATTTATTCATAATTTTTAACAATGCATGTGATGAAAATAATTATGATAAAAATCTTTTAGTGAATTCCTCTTGAATTATGTTCGAATCAGTCTTCGTTTTTACTCCTTGAATTCCGAACTAATAAAAACTCCATATTTTATTTTGGTCATTTATTTATTTCCCTTTTTGTAAAAACAGAAAGAATATCTGAGATATGCTTTGTCTTTTATATCAACTGCTATTTTAACTTCAAAGCAGAGATAAATTTCAAAATTTCTATAATTCGATGAACAAATAATTTTAGTGCAAAGAATAAATTAAAATTACATATACAAATGTTATTTTTTTTTATTAAAGTGAGCTTTGTTCAATGGCTTTTTTTATGAAATGAGCTTTATCCAATGGCTTTTTGATTTTAAAATTGTTCATCTTTGCTCATATTGGCTTTCATTTAAAACCAAGATGAGCAATATGTCCCCATGCTTAAAAATTTCTTTTTGAAAGAAGGAACTGCTGAATGAATTCCACTTTCTTTATTTTATACTAGTGGCTTTTGGTGACCAACTGGTCCGCTTGCATTTAATTTCAGTCAATCAAATTTGGATACAACTACATGTCAAATTGTCAGATATTAAATCCATGCTAATTTAATTGCCTCGCGCTATATTTATCATATGCATGAAACTTTCAAATGGAGACTAGTCTCTTGACAACGCACCGCTATTAAAAACTTAATGTCCGGTTCATCTATTTTCTAAATTTTGCGCTATACTAATTTAATTTTATAAAATCGTGTATTAAATTACACCGATATTAAATCCTTATTTATTGGTTTTTAACAATAGAGGAAAATCACGCTTAAAATATTTGGTGAAACTATGAATATGATTTGAATTTAAAAGAAAACATTTCAATCTGTAGTTGAAAACTAAGTAAAATGAATAAATAGATAAAAAGTGCCAAAATTCAGAAAAGCGTTGCACAACTAATAAGTTGGTATCATTAAAAGATATTTTTTTTTAAATTTTGAAATGGTATAAAATTACACGTGTGCAATAATACTTCCAGAAGTTATCGCGGAAAAACGTTAAAATTCAGCTGCATTAATTAAAATTCTAATTATAATTACAAAAAAAAAAATAGCACCAGGTTGCCCATATCCGACCTCTATGTCGGTTATGTGCAAGTCATCTTTGGCGTTGTCTTTGACGACCACCTGGTTTATCGAGGATAGGGGTTATCTTTAATTTCAATTAAACCATTTGGATATAACTTCATATCCATGACACCGTACGCTTTCTATACATTAAAGATGTATTGATTTATTGCCTTGTGGATGGCCCGCTCATTGTGTACACGAAACTGTTTAAGTTCCATGACATTATTGCGCCATTAAGAATCTACAATGCATCTATCTTATAACTTTCTAAGTACTGTAACTTTCTTTATGTACGTTTCGTAAACCACTCTGATATTAAACAGAATTCTTCACATTTTAACAGTGGAAAAAAATTGCTCGATTAGATAGTTGATGAAATTGTGAAAACTCTTTGAATTTCAGGAGAGCAATATAATATATTGTTGAAAATTAAGCACATTAAAAAAAAATTGCCAAAAGTTACAGCAGAAAGAACGCCAAAATCCAGTTTTATTATTAAGATTCCAATTAAAATGTCAAAAAAAAAACACCTTTCCTAGATTACATTTCTACCTCTAAGGTTTATATGTGACAAATTTAATCGATGTAGGTCAGACGGTCTGATCTACACAGCGCCAACGCACACACACTCACTCATTCATCTTTATTATTAGTAGAGATATATGGAATGAAAAATCTATAAAAGTATTTTCTGAATTGTGTAATGTCTCTGAATAATTGCGGAGACATTGCAAGCTTTATCTTTATATTCATATATAGTCCTTGTTCTATTAAAATGTATGTGAAATTTACCAAAATATTTTATCCCTACAAATATATTAGCAAAATCTGCTATCAGATTCTTGTACACTGTTACATCTTGTTTCAAACGCCATGTTTAACTCTTTTACTATTAACACTACCCAATCGATCGTGAAAATTCTATACTGGTTCAAGGCAGGAATGTAAAGTGAGGCCCTCCTTAACGATAACTCGTTTTATATCCTGTATCCCTCATTTGAAACAGAAATGCCCCTTCAGTGTATAATTTTTCGGTCCGGTTGGACTGAGCAGTAGTAAAAGGGTTAATAACAGTTTTAGTTGTTATGAGCTGTGAGTGTGGTAAGGTCTTGACTTCGAGATTGGAGGGTTTAGCTATTGAATAGTTAGAATGGATCTGGTGCACGTTAAATCCATTAGGATCAAATCCTCCTGATAGTGTGTCATAGTAAAGAAATCTGAACATGTGATTCCAGCTCGATTGTTGTCCTCATCATCTGTATGCTTTCCAGTATAATATATCTTCATATTGCTTCAAAATGGAAGGTAAATGTAACTGTCTAAATTACGTAGGTGCTGTGCTTGGTTTTCGACATTTTGATACAATAGTGACATTACCTGGAGAGAAAATGAACCAGCTGAATACATTTGCTGCGATTTCGGACCGAATTTTGAATCGATTTAAATCTTGCATTCAAGATTGTACTTGTGAGTGTATCATATCATGAAAGTATCATATAACTTACTCAGCTATATAAATCATTTTCATATTAAGTGAATTTACAGTTGACTGTAATATTTGTTTCGTTCTTGCGATTACACAACTCTGGAATCTCTGATTCGAGTTTCATTTGGATCGAAAATTATTGTCAAGAGCGTAATCGTTTAAATTGTGGAAACTCTGAATCCTTATGCTTGAGTAACACGGGAATTTTAGAGAATCCGTGACCAATCCCCGCGTCGACCTTGTTATATTTTCGCAATTTAAAATTAAAAGATCCATACTCAGAAGCTTTTAAGTACTATTAAAAATATATATCAATAGAAAAAACAAAATCACTTTGGTATAAGTTGGATGACATATTTAAAGCAATATTCGTTCAACCTTTAGAATTTGGAAGTAAACGTTTAAGCAAATGCTTTATTTCAAGAGGCTACTAATGTTGAACTGACACATATATCATTTAGTTTTAGCTTTATGTATTCGATATGAATGGAATAAAACTATTCGGATTACTTGATCGTATTCAAATGTTAACCCTTTGCACTTGGGAAAGTAACTTGATGCATAGTCATTCACCTAATACAAGAACTTGTTTATTACTCGGAAAAATAAGTATACGTAATTGTTTTAAGCCGAATTTCTTTGAAAAATTAATCAGCATCTTCTTACTACTCTGTAACAATCAAATATTGTTGTTGTATTTTGACATATGGCACTTTACAAGCCCGCTGACAGTTATCTGTCAGCGATTCAACCCTTGTTTTTTCAATAGCGCCTACTAGAGCCAAGAGTACGACTTCGCTACTTCATGCTCCACATTCGCTTGCACAACTCCTTTTTACAGGGGGGCTTAATCACAGATAGAACACGGAAGAAGAACAATCATGCCTGAAATCGGGATTCAAAGCCGGGACTCCCAGATCACGGGGAAGATGCGCTACCCCTATGCCAGGCAACAATCTAAATAACTAAGTAAATAAAATCTTTTAACAATCAAAATGAATAACTAAATAAAACATCAAAATGATGCACCGTCTTGAATGATGCCTGAGAGGAGACATCCGAGTTAAATTTTATTGGATATAGTCGAGTGGTTTTCATATACTTTTAAAACTGAATGCCAATCTAACCATCAAAATAATTGTAGAGTTGTTATTAATGAACCCAATTTGTCAGATTCGAGTTTTTTTTTTATCAAATTTCAAAAGCCTTCCAACATTTATAGGTCTGTAATATAAAGTGCAAGCAATAAAAGTTGCGTTTAATAAATATATGGAATAAGTGAAATTTATTGCCTTTCTACTGGGAAGATTGTCAGATACAAAACTACAAATTTTGTATTCATGCTTTGAAAAACGGTAATGTGCGTAAATAAAGATTTAAAAAAAATATATTTTTTTAGAATTTTAAATAATTAAAAATCAGACTAACATTTCTCGCTTTTTCGTGATAATTACTTAAAATATAACAGCACCAAATTATTATTACATATTGTAAAATTCAATCTATCAATGAATGAAAAGAAGTAAATAGATAAATAATGATAAATATATTTTCAATGATTCCAATTGAACTATCGTAAAATTTTTGCTAATTTTTACACACACACACATGTATATATTACAATAATGGCTTTCATTATTTCAAAGTTTCTTTTGTCGTCGTTCCATATATTTTACCTTTTCTTCAATTTTTGAAACGCAAAGTATGAAAATTTGGACTTATTTTATATCGAGAGAATAGATTTCTTTTTAAAACACGCTTTTAATAAAATTCTAGGAATTGTCATTAATGGTAAATAAGCAAAGATGAAAATTTTTTGGTAGTTCTCCCATTTTAAAAGACACTACTATTTTTTGGAAATAAAATTGTATGTATAAAAATATATCGTCATTTTTGTAGCTTGAACTTTTTTTTTCTTTCTTTTCCATAATAAGTGCATTGATTTTTTTTTAAATAAGAGGAATTGTATTTACTGAAGTATTACATAAATACTGAACTATATTTTTAAAAATTATTTTAAAACAGAACACTGCAGAATATTGAACACAAAACTTCTGAATACTTCTACTCACTAGCATTATATTTTTCATGAACATGTTTTGATTCACCAAGTAAGTTATTGGATTAGCTGGAGTTTAACACTAACTTAACGTTAACTATTAACGTTAATATTGCCTTCCTTTCCGTTTGATTCGCGGTCCCCATCGATGTTCTCAATGTTTAGATTCATCCTGCACTCAACATGTTTATCGTATTTTAATGAAACCCATCAAAATATTTTGATAAGTAAAATTAAGGCTCATTTATTAATAAATTTTTATATATATATATATATACTGTCAGACACCTGATATGGTCCGAGCTGAAAGTTCAGTGTCATTTTCTGATTCCTAAGTGTTAATAACTTTCTATTTCAAATTAAAGTTCAAATTTTAAGCTAAATGACAGAAAAAAAAAAAGGAGCGCAGCACAGTGAATAGAACCGTGTAAGGCTTCTAGAGAAGCATGAGTCTATCAACAGATGCTGATTAAGATTAGAAGTTTAGAAATTTATGATGCTGATAAAGACATTAAGACTAATACAAAAATTAATCGAAATTAATCACAACTTGTTCTTGTGAAGCAGCTGGCTTCCAAAGGCGGCTGAGTCTAATAATGATACCAAAGATCGGTATGTTGATTTTAAAAGAATCCTGTCTTTCCAGGTTCCTCTTTCCTTGGACAAAACACGCCTCCTGTGTTTGATATGAAAAGAGAATGGATTATACCAGAGGATGAACCTGTTGGTAAGTGGTTATATGATAAATTATTTAGATTAATTTTTACAAGTCGGTGTGTATTATTGTTAAAAAAATATATGCAACGATAAATCTGATTATTCATAAATACCACTTGGCTAATGCGATAAATTATTGAATATTTATCAAATTTACTGGTTAGTTTATAAAATCCCCAATTCGTAATGGAGAATGTAATAAATCCGGATTATTTGGTGGAATAAATTGGTTTTAATTCAAAAAAAAGGAAAATTATTAAATAACACTACAAATTTCGTTGCTTAGAATTTGAAGAACATTATGATGGCTGTTAAAACTTAACAATAATATTTCAATATAAAAAATAAAAGTGTCCCTTTTGTACTTTACTTTCTTTAGATGTCTTAGAACAAATATATTAAATTATAGCAAAAGTTATGCAATTTATGTCGTAAAAAGTATTGAAAAATATTTGCAAAAACAGGGTATTGGAAATTGAACTTTTGTTCTCTATTATGGCTTTAGGTTTTTATAAATTAACCGACAAATTTGATAAATATTTATTAATTTATCACATTAACTGAGTGGTGTTAATGATTCATCTGTGGTAATTATGCTTAATCACCAGTTTATCATATTTGTCATAACGTTATATAGTTTCTTCCAGTTTTGGAATTTTCAAAAATCTTCCGTTTTTTACTAAAATGGTCAAAAATGAAAAAAATTTTAATCGAACATTTTTGGGGGAATAAACCGAATTTTAGAATCCCTTTCAGTGTTTCTCAGAACAAAATTAATAAATTCTATTTCTGAATTTACTATTTTTGCTGCACTATTTTTAATGAATAATTAGAAAAAAAAATCCAGAGGCAATGAAAACTGCAGAAATTTTGATCAAGAAGAGAGAATTGCTTTTAACAGGATCCATATTGACAAAATAATCGAATCATTATGTCAGTTTTTCTGACAAATTACAATTTTGTTAAATTTCGCAGCTTTAAATTATTAGAGGATACATTTTCACTGATTATCAAACAAATTTCAGACTGCTGTATTTAGTTTATGCCTTTAATTCAAAAGTATTTCATGTTGTTGGTACAATCGAAGAGGGTTCCAGGTCAAACCGCGGAGTAAAACCTTTGAAAATCTTTTTTAACCTTTAAAAACATGAACAGTACTGGTCTGAAAGGTGAAATTTTTGTGGTTGGGACTTATTTAACCCTTTGACGACACATTTAACCACTTGACTACACGTTTAAAACGACCTTTGTGTTTGAAGCGCATTTAATTTTTTGAACATGTGAAGGCAGTAGCTTTTACATAAGAATTCATTTATTTCTTATTATTAAGAATATATATGCTACATGATATTGAGATGACTAAAGCAAATAAAAATAAAAAAAAAAAAAAAAAAAAAATGGGAACATAAATGTAAATAAATACGGAACGTTCTGAAGCGTCAAATATGCCCAAAGAGTTAATAATATTTAGTTATAGAAACTTAAATTTTTTTCCGATATTTGCACTTATTTAAAGAACAATGAATTCATTTAATTTTAATAACATTGTTCATAAGATTATTTATAACGATATGGAAAACTGGTTTTGTTTTTCTAAAATAATTTAGTTGAAATTGAAGATCAAATCAAATGTAACTGAAATTAGAGAATTAGCCCTCTTTTGCGTATCTCAAGCAAATACTTCCCAAGTTAATGCTATCGTAAACTCATCTGTTAAAAGCCTTATTTTCGATTCATCAATGCAAGTTCTTGGAACGCTTGCTTGTTGAACAAGTGCGCGATGACATAGTCCTATCTGAGTTTACAATCAACTATTTCAAACAAGCGAGTGGAAGAAGTGCACAAATGTCAGAGAGGGAAGAAACCTCTTTCCCGCATGTCCTTGATACTGACCTCAACCCTTTTCACCCTAAACCCGGAAGCGCAACATCTCGGTCGCCATTTTGCGGGGGATCTGCGACGTCCGAATTATTTGCTCTGTTCACTGGGTTAAAAGGAGGGAAAAATAAATTTAAGTAAAGACAGAGACAAAAGTTATGTCTTAAATGAATTTTTCTTCGCGTTGTCACACAATGATGGCAAAGAATTTCACACTTTTTCAAACGTTTTTAATATAAACCACAAGAGACTAAGTATAAAAAAGAAATGAGAGTTCAAATCTATTAAAGATCCCTTTAAATGAGTTTTAACTGGTATATTCCATAATATATTCTATTTTAAAAATATTTTTTAATGAAATCCTGCTTTTTTAGTTTGAAATATTAAATTTGTCTGGGGGAAAAAATGAATTTCTAATTTGCTTGAACTTGCTTGACAAACTATATTATTTTGTGATTCTTCCTTGTCTCGCTCTCTTTTGAAATATTTCTTCAAAAATTCATTTATTACTTCAAATATTGCTCGCACTCGTGCTAATATTACAGGCAAGTATGCTTTCATCATAAGTATTATCCAGATTTTACATTCTCGCCTTCTGTATTTTCTTCTTGTTTACAACGCTTTTTATTGGGCTCTACAGTTTTTCTAAGTTTACAATGTTTTAAAATACTCAAACTTCTGATTCTTAAATTTATGCTTTTCGCCCTTTACCCCATTTTGGCAGTTTAAAGATGGATGGGGGGGGGAGCAAAGAAAACCACTTATGCTTCTAACTGTCGTGGTATCGTATAGAGCAGTAAAACTAATTTCTATAATCCTTACAAAATTGAACGACAGATATAGAAGGCATGGAATTAGATATGCAAACAGAAATCAGTTTTGTATTACGAATTTCAGTCGAAAGTAGTAATTGTTTTTCTTTTGGAATGTACTTTTAACAAAAGTTATTAATACAGCCATACAATGACCAGTCTGACTTGCGCATCTAGTTACAATAAATTTTTAATTTTAAATTTGCAATAATGGTAAAGTATTTAGTAACTTAAAAATCAATTTAAAATGTTATATCAAATGTCCATATTATTATAGAAACTAAAATAATAATAAATGTCTCAAAAAGGATGTATGATCTGATTAAGAAGTGCATTTGTAGGTCTATTTAAATATTTCATGCAGAGGAAGGGTATTTATTAAATCTTATTTATGCAATGAATTTATTGAATATTTTAGGATCAATAAATTATATACTCCTACGATGAAATATTACCAAATTTAAAGAATTTATTAAACAATATTTTAATTACTCTTCAAGAAATTCGAAAAAATCAATCACAAATGCAAA